>BSBM01000576.1:2782500-3042500 GCA_027924585.1 Larix kaempferi | reverse complement strand
ACTCGACAAATACTAGATAACGTTTTTTATTCTAAATGTGACGGGGACAAGTGCAAATTATTTTTATCATTGTTGAAATATAGGCATATGATTGTTGTTAGAAGAACATTAAGGATAAAGATGGCCAAAAAGTTAGAACTAAGTTCTCATATTGTTAAAAGTTTAGTAGATGCATTTAGTACAATTGGAAAGAAATCTCGCTCAAAGGATCGCAATGCAGCTCATCATGTGTTGTCACAATCAATCGTTAACAAAAGCACTAGGGCACTTCGTTTTCTTAAACCTACATCCAAAATTGTTAATTTGAATGTGAAGACACTTCGTAGGTATTGTGTTAGAAGAGAACAACTTGAAACCGGTCAAACAGATGTTTGGGCCTTCATTGGCAGGTTGCCACACTCTGATATGAAGCTCATTGATGCAGTAAGGGATTAGTGCAAGCTTTTTGGCATGACAACACTAGACCTTCTTCCAACCAAAAATATGTATTAAAATTGAGAAGGGGTTCAAAGGATCGTGAACCACACATTAAACATTTTCTTGATATGACACAAACAAAATTATATGAGAGATTTAGGAATGAACATAACGAACTTGACTTGGGTCAAAGATCCTTTGAAAAATGCAAACCATGGTATGTTAAAATAAACACAATTCATAACACATGTTGTTGTCGATACCACATTGAGTATGGTTACTATTATGACACATATACATATATTTTTTGTGTATTGCATAACACTGTTGTGTAGGAATGCTCAGCTGCATTACCATCGATTCCATCTAGAGACTTTATTCATAGCATTTTGTGTAGCAGGCCAAACGATTGCACATTTTATCAAAAAAACTTGCATAGATGGGACATGCCCAGGGTGTGGTGGATTTGCATTATTGGACAAATGCATACATGTGACTGATGAGCATGAACTTGGGAGGCAGGAGGTGAACTTGCAGTCATTCAAATATGTCACATATGATATTGATGGAGGGAATGAAAGCAAAAAAATTCAATTGGTTACTTCTTAGGTTGGTAATGAGTTATTGAATACTATTTTTTCTTTAGATTGCAATTTCATATGTAACAATCTATTGATATATGTATTTATTGTTGATCTACCAGTTACAGGTTTGTGACTTCATGGAGGAATTCTTTGAAAAGACACAACATTATGTAAAGTATGTGCATGTGGCTTGTTGGCAAGATGAGCAGTTTAAAACATTCAGGGATACATTTCCTATTGGGACTATCATGTCAGTGGTCGATTTTGTAGAAAACTACACTCTTCAACCGCAAAATGAGATTCAGATTCAATACTATCACTCAGACCAGGTCAGCATAATGGTCCATATCACCTATAGACATGGGGCAGATAGTACTGAAAACAATAGGGTTATATTGAAGGAGTATCACTTCTACATAAGTGATAGCATGTGTCACGACTTGGCTTTTGTACAACACAACTTTCAAATGTTCTACAATCACTTGAAGGATAACAGTATACAGATGCAACAACGTTGGATTTGGTCTAACAGTTGTGCAAGGAAATTAAAAAATGCTCATGTTTTCCAATGGTTGTGTATGCTCCACAAAAGGCACAAGGTGCCACATATTTGGAACTATTTTGAGACCGAACATGGAAAAGGTGAACACGATGGAGCAGGTGCATGCATAAAGACTGCATTACACAGGAAATAAATGAATTTCACAGATGGACCTATCATCCGAAATGAAAAAAACCATCATTGAATGGTGTGCTTCAGTCATGGGGGAGGGAGCAAGAAGGAAGGAAGATCACTCAACCAGGAAAGCACATGTTGTTAGATATTTTTGGGAGGTGGTGGATGTAGATCATTCACAGTTAGATGAGTGCAAGACCATCCAAGGAACTCATGCATTTCATTCAGTTAGAACCTCGGACAATGCTATACTTGAAATGTGGACAAGGAAACTGTCATGTTTTTGTTCTCCATGCAGCAGTGGTGAATGGGACGAATGTGAATCCATGGATTGGGTTGATAGCTGTGACCATGTATCACTCCCCATTGATCGATGGATATCTATAGAATTATCCTAGTTGGAGGAGGACCAATCAAGTATTTCACCAGACTATGACCACATATTAGATCTCATACAACCAGGTTCGATTAATATTTTATATTTTTGACAACTAGTTGTGTCTAATTAGCTGTGTATATTTTTGATATTTTTGACAACTAGTTGTGTCTAATTAGTTGACTAAAATGTTGGAACTATATTTTCACTAGGGCACATATACGTAGTGGTTTCCCCGAGATGCAATGCATGGCGCACTAACTATTGGCTGGCACGTATACATATGAAGATTATAGACCAAGTGAGATTGTATACCATTATAAAAACTTAGTTATTGGCACAAACCTCCAGCTGCAAACAATGCCAAGGAAGAACTCATCAAAGCCACGATACTTATTGCCTTATTCCAAGCACGAGAGGTTAAAGGAAACCATTGGTATTCGAGGTGGTCCTGATGGTCTAGTCGAATGACCATAGGTAGGTATGGTACATGGTTTGCTTGTTTTATTGTGTACTATGTTATAGGTATGTGGTGTACATGTATGCTATGATTTTGTTTTGTGGTCTCATTGAGTATTGACATTAATATTTTGACTATTGCAGCCATACATTGATAGCTTGATAGATTCATAAATTGCATAGACTTGGTACAACTTGATAAATTGCACAAGTTTTGTATTCATCATCATCATCATCATCATCATCATCATCATCATCATCACCACCACCATCATGATCATCGTCATCACCATCAACATCTTCATATTCATCACCACCACCACCACCACCACCACCACCACCACCACCATCATCATCATCATCATCAACATCTTCATCATCCTCACCACCACCATCATGATCATAATCCTCATCATTATCATGGTAAACCACCACCACCACCACCATCATCATCATCATCATCATCATCATCATCATCGTCCTCAACATCTTCATCCTCATCCGCACATTCATCATGATCATTATTTTCATCACCACCACCACCACCACCATCCTCATCCTCATCACCATATTCATTATCATCATTAACTCTAACTCTAACCCTAATTCAATTTCCTTCTATAACTCTAACCCTAACCCTCACCCAAACCCTAGCACTAAACCATATTCTTCATCATCACCATCACCATCAACACCACCATCACCATCATCATCAACTTCTTCATCATCATCACCATCATCATTTTCATCACCATCACCATCATCATTTCCATGTCTAGGTTCCTCATCAACATCTCCATCATAACATCTTCTTCGTCATCATCATCATCATCTTCATCGCCATCACCATCATCATCAACATCTTCATCATCATCACCATATTCATCATCATCATTAACTCTAACTCTAACCCTAATTCAATTTCCTTCTATAACTCTAATTTCCTTCATCATCATCACGCTAGCTATACCTGCCTGGCGGACGATTCTTCAAAGTTGACCCCTGTGTGCAAAAATTGCGCACTCCCTCACTAAGCAAAACCATAGTTTCCAAGATGGACCTACAAGGTGACATTGGGGCCATTGGACCGGAGGGGAGGGGCACCCCTAGCACTATCCGGATGTCCTGAATCCAATGGAGTCGACGGTTCATCGATCGGAGGCACGGTCATCATTCTATGGCTTGTTCCATCTCGTATCCAAAAGGCCTTCAAGGATACCTGCCAGGGGCATAGAAGTCCATCCGCGCAGCAAAATCAGGTTTTAGGGAGTCCTGCAAGTGTTCCTAGGGAGGTTCAGGCTGGGAATGCTAGCAGTAAGTGCCTGGTGGGCGATTTTACAAAGTTGACTCCCGTGTGCAAAAATTGTACACTCCCTCACTGAGCAAAACCCTAGATTCCAATATGGACCTACAAGGTGACACCCGGGCCACACGATCGGAGGATAGGGGCACCCATAGCACTATTCGGATGTCCTGAATCCAACGGAGTCGACGGTTTGTCGATCGGAGCCACGGTCGTCATTCTATGGCTCGTTCTGTCTTGCATCCAAAAGGCCTTCAAGGAAACCTGCTGGATGCTTGCCGAGGGCATAGAAGTCCAACCGTGCAGCAAAACCCAGTTCTGGGGAGTTCTACAAGTGTGTCTAGGGAGGTTCTAGCTGGGAATGCTAGTCATAAGTTCCCGGCGGACGATTTTGCAAAGTTGACCCCCGTGTGCAAAAATTGTACACTCCCTCACTGAGCAAAACCCTAGTTTCCAAGATGGACCTACAAGGTGACATTGCGGCCATGGGACCGACGAAGAGGGGAACCCCTAGCACTGTCCCGACTTCCTGAATCCAACGGCGTTGACGGTTTGTCGATCTGAGCCACGATCTTCATTCTTTGGCATGTTCTATCCGACATCCAAAAGGCCTTCAAGGACACTTGCCGGATGCCTATCAGGGCGATAAAATCCCAACCGTGCAACAAAATTGAGTGCTGGGGAGACATGCAGGTGTGTCTAGGACTGTTCTAGCTAGGAACTCTAGCCACAAGTTCTTGGTGGATGAGTTTGCAAAGTTGACCCCCGTGGGCAAAAATTGCACAGTCCCTTACTGAGCAAAACCCTAGTTTGTAGAATGCACCTACCAGGTGACACTGGGGCCATGGGACCAGTGGAGAGGGGCACCCCTAGCACTATCCCGATGTCCTGAATCCAACGGCGTTGACAATTTTTCGATCCGAGCCACGGTCTTTGTTCTATGGGTTGTTCCATCTGGCATCCAAAAGGCCTTCAGGGACACCTCCCTGATGCCTACCGGGGCCATAGAATCCCAACCGTGCAACAAAATTGGGTTCCGGGGAGACATACAGGTGTGTCTAGGATGGTTCTAGCTGGGAACGCTAGCCACAAGTTCCCGGTGGATGATTTTGCAAAGTTGACCCTCGTGGGAAAAAATTGCATAGTCCCTTACATAGCAAAACCCTAGTTTGCAGAATGCACCTACAAGATGAAACATGGGCCATGGGACCAGCAGAGAGGGGCACCCCTAGCACTGTCCTATTGTCCTGAATCCAACAGAGTCGACGGTTCGTCAATCCAAGCCACGGTCGTCATTCTATGGCTCATTCTATCTCGCATCCAAAAGGCCTTCAAAGACACCTGTTGGATACCTGCCGGGGGCATAGAACTCCAACCATGCAACAAAACCAGGTTCCGAGGAGTCCTGCAAGTGTCTCTAGGTAGTTTCCAGCTAGGAACGCTAGCCACAAGTGCCCGATGGATTATTTTGCAAAGTTGATCACCGTGTGCAAAACTTTCACACTCCCTCATTGAGCAAAACCCTAGTTTCCAATATGGAACTACAAGGTGACACCGGGGTCATTGGACCAGATGGGAGGGTCACCCCTAGCACTATCCAGATGTCCTAAATCCAACGGAGTTGACGGTTCATCAATTGGAGCCACGATCGTCATTCTATGGCTCATTTTGTCTCGCATCCAAAAGGCCTTTAGGGATACTTGCTGGATACCTGTCGGGGGCATAGAAGTCCAACCGTGCAGCAAAACCAGGTTCTGGGGAGTCTTGCATGTGTGTCTATGGAGGTTCCGGCTATAAACGCTATCCACAAGTTCCTAGTGGATGATTTTGCAAATTTGATCCCCGTGTGCAAAAATTGCACACTCCCTCACTGAGCAAAACCCTAGATTCCAAGATGGACCTACAAGGTGACACCCGGGCCACGGGACCGGAGGAGAGGGGCACCCCTTTCACTATCTGGATGTCTTGAATCCAACGGAGATGATGGTTCATCGATCGGAGCCATGGTCATCATTCTATGGCTCGTTCCGTCTTGCATCCAAAAGGCCTTCAGGGACACCTGCTGGATACCTGCCGGGGGCATAGAAGTCTAACCGTGCAGCAAAACTAGGTTCTGGGGAGTCCTGTAGGTGTGTCTTCTAGGTAGATTCAGGTATTCTCGAGGATCTAAATTTATAATTTTCTTATGGGTAGATTCAGGCATGGAATAATATTTGGCGGCACTTCCAAGATCCCCAGACCATTTGGTTAGCCACAATATGTGTGACTCCTTTGACAAAAGATAAATTCTGGTGTGGACAACAACATTTGATACAGTAGCCAAATCTATGTTGTTGGAAGAACTTACATATTTCAACAAAGGAGCATTTTGAAGGTGACTTGAAAATCCCTTCCAATTTTCAGCAATAAAATAAAGAAGTTCAATGTACATATTTTCAGGCAAGCTTGTCAACCAATCAGACAATCGAATACAGGGAGATAACCACACCCAAAAAATTCAAGCTATTATAAAACTCTTGTTTATCAAGATAAGGATGGACTATGTGTGCATTACGAGAATATAGATGAATGAAGTTGCTTTGATGAACTTGTCCTCTTGCTTTCTTTAGAATGTGTTTAAAAGCAGGGAGTATTGTCCAAGCTTCTGTTGGTTTACATAAATGTTTATTCTCAAAGCTGACGTCACATAAAACCACTTCCTCAACTTTCAATTGGGTCTGAATGGCATCTCTAACTTGTGTTAGCTGTGGATAATGAGGAATATGAAAGGGAAGGTACCTAAAGACCCAAGTTTTCGATGATAGAGGTGAATTACCACTTATCAAAGCACGAAATGCTGAACAAAAGGATAATGGAACACAACGAAGGATTCCCTGGTTCCATGTGTTATTGAAAATGATACTTTCTCTTGATGAAACCAGTAAAAAAAATGCCTATATTATAAATGGAAATCCTGTTACAATTTTCGTCAGAAGAAAAGCATAGATACCTACAGCCACCATATTTTCTTCTGTAAGCCTCTTGCCATCGAAAAAGCTAATGTAATATCCCATTTCCCAAAATCTTTCCTCTCCTCAACGCTAGACTCGTTTTCCACAGGAAACCGCTACCTCCACATGAAATAACTACATTGTTTTGTCGAAAATTGATCTTCTTCTGCTAACAAATGCAAAATGAAGGATTCATTGTCATTGCTACGAGAAGTTCTAAGGTTAGTTTCTCGTAAAATAGAGATTGTATAAATCATGTTAAGATCTATATGTTCCAGCTCACAAACTGAGAGCTTCTTTATCTTAGACATAAACAAAAGAGCTTCAGGATGAATACTAGAGAGCTGTTTCTTTACAGCTTCAACCTTCTCAGGATGTAGGGGTATAAAACGAGCCATAGAACGACGACTGTGGCTCGGATCCACAAACCGTTGACTCCGTTCAATTCAAGACATCTGGATAGTGCTAGGGGTTCCCCTCCCCTTCGGTCCAGTGGCCCCGGTCTCACCTTGTAGGTCCATCTTGGAAACTAGGGTTTTGCTCAGTGAGGGAGTGTGCAATTTTTGCACACAGGGGTCAAATTTGCAAAATCGTCCACCGGGCGCTTACAGCTAGCGTTCCTAGCTAGAACCTCACTAGACACACTTGTAGGACTCCCTGGAACTTGGGTTTGCTGCACAGTTGGACTTCTATGCCCCCGACAGGTATCCAGCAGGTGCCCCTGAAGGCCTTTTGGATACGAGACAAAACGAGCCATAGAATGATGACCATGGCTCTAGTCGATGAACCATCGAATCCATTGGATTCAAGATGTCCAGATAGTTCTAGGGGTGCCCATCCCCTTTGGTCTAATGGCCTTGGTGTCACCTTGTAGGTCCATCTTGGAAGCTATGGTTTTACTTAGTGAGGGAGTGTGCAATTTTTGCACACGGGGTTCAACTTTGAAAAATCATCCGTCGGGAACTTACGGCTAGTGTTCCTAGCTGGAACCTCCCTAGACACATTTGCAGGACTCCCCAGAGCTGGGTTTTGCTGCACGGTTGGACTTCTATGCCCTCGGCAGGTATCTAGCAGGTGTCCGTGAAGGCCTTTTGGATGCAAGATGGAACACGCCATGGAATGACGACTGTGTCTCCGATCAACAAATTGTCGACTCCGTTGGATTCAAGACATTCGGATAGTGCTAGGGGTGCCCCTCTCCTCTGGTCTGGTGGCCCAGGTGTCACCTTGTAGATCAATCTTGGAATCTAGGGTTTTGCTCAGTGAGGGAGTGTGCAATTTTTGCACACGGGGGTCAACTTTGCAAAATCGTCCACCAGGCACTTCCGACTAGTGTTCCCAGGTAGAACCTCCCTAGACACACTTGCAGGACTCCCCAGAACCCGATTTTGCTACACGGTTGGACTTTTATGCCCCTAGCAGGTATCCAAAAAGTGTCCCTGAAGTCCTTCTGGATGCGAGATAGAATGCACCATAGAATGATGACCATGGTTCCGATCGATGAACCGTTGACTCCATTGGATTCAAGACGTCCGGATAGTGCTAGGGGTACCCCTCTCCTCCATTTCGATGGCCCATGTGTCACCTTGTATGTCCATCTTGCAATGTAGGGTTTTGTTGAGTGAGGGAGTGTGCAATTTTTGCACATGGGGGTCAACTTTGCAAAATCGTCTGTCGGGCACTTACGACTAGCATTCCTAGTCGGAACCTCCCTAGACACACTTGCAGGACTCCCCAGAACCGGGTTTTGCTACATGGTTGGACTTCTATGCCCCCGGCAGGTATCCAGTAGGTGTCCCTAAAGGCCTTTTGGATGCGAGACAAAATGAGCCATAGAATGATGACCGTGGCTCCGATTAATGAACCATCGACTCCATTGGATTCAGGACATCCGGATAGTGCTAGTGATGCCCCTTTCCTCCAGTCTTGAATCCTGGGTGTCACCTTGTAGGTCCATCTTGGAATCTACGGTTTTGCTCAATGAGGTAGTGTGCAATTTTTGCACACGGGGGTCAACTTTGCAAAATCATCTGCTAGGAACTTACAGCTAGTGTTCCCATCCGGAACCTCCCTAGACACACTTGCAGGACTCCCCATAACTTGCTTTTGCTGTACGGTTGGACTTTTATGCCCCCGGCAGGTATCCAGCAAGTGTCCTTGAAGGCCTTTTGGATGGGAGACGGATTGCGCCGTAGAATAACGACCATGGCTTCGATTGACAAACCATCAACTCCGTTGGATTCAGGACGTTCGGATATTTCTAGGGGTGCCCCTCTCCTCCAGTCCCATGGCCTAGGTGTCACCTTGTAGGTCCATCTTGGAATATAGGGTTTTGCTCAGTGAGGGAGTGTGCAATTTTTGCACACAGGGGTCAAGTTTGCAAAATCGTCCGTCGAGCACTTATGGCTAGCATTCCCAGCTGGAGCCTCCCTAGACACACTTGTAGGACACCCCAGAACCCAGTTTTGTTGGACGGTTGGAATTCTATTACCCCGGTAGGTATCCAATAGGTGTCCCTGAAAGCATTTTGGATGCGAGATGGAACGAGCCATAGAATGACGACCGTGGCTCCGATCGATGAACCATCGATTCCATTGGATTCAGTACGTCTGGATAGTGCTAGGGGTTCCCCTCCCCTCCAGTCCAATGGCACCGTTGTCACTTTGTAGGTCCATCTTGGAAACTAGGGTTTTGCTCAGTGAGGGAGTGTGCAATTTTTGCACACGTGGGTCAACTTTGCAAAATCATCCATCGCGCACTTGTGGCCAGCATTCCTAGCTGAAACCTACCTAGACACACCTACAAGACTCCCCGAAACTCGATTTTGTTGCACGGTTGGAGTTCTATGCCCTCGGCAGGTATCCAACAGGTGTCCTTGAAGGCCTTTCGGATGTGAGATAGAATGAGCCATAGAATGACGACCGTGGCTCGGATCGGCAAACCATCGAATCCGTTGGATTCAGGACACTGGGATACTGCTAGGGGTGCCCCTCTCCTCTAGTACTATGGCTCGGGTGTCATCTTGTTGGTGAATTCTGCAAACTAGGGTTTTGCTCAGTAAGGGACTATGTAATTTTTTCCCACGGGAGTCAACTTTGCAAAATCATCCACCGAGCACTTGTGGATAGCATTTCCCTTCTTATCATGAAAAATGGGATGGTGATGGTGACAACATGGGTAGGAAGAGCACGGTGAGGATGATGATGATGATGATTAGGGTGAGGATGATGATGATGATGATGGTGGTGGTGGTGATGAAGATGATGATGATGGCAATGGTGATGATGATGATGAGGGTGAGGATGATGAGGATGAGGGTGATGAGGATGATGATCATGATGATGGTGAGGATGTGGATGAGGGTGAGGATGATGAAGATGATGGTCATGATGGTGGTGGTGATCATGATGAAGATGTTGATGATGAGGGTGATGAGAATGATGATTGTGATGATGAATATGTTGATGATGATGATGATGATGATGAAGATAATGGTTTACCATGATGATGATGCGGATGAGGATGAGGGTGATGATGATGATTACAAAACTTGTGCAATTTATCAAAACAAACACAGGACCATGAAGATGTTGATGTTGTTGATGATGATGATGATGGTGGTGGTGGTGATGAAGATGATGATGATGGCGATGGTGATGATGATGATGAGGGTGAGGATGAGGATGAGGGTGATGAGGATGATGATCATGATGATAGTGATGATGTGGATGAGGGTGAGGATGATGATCATGATGGTGGTGGTGATGATGACGAAGATGTTGATGATGAAAGTGATGAGAATGATGATCGTGATGATGAATATGTTGACGATGATGAAGATAATGGTTTACCATGATGATGATGATGATGATGATGATGAGGATGAGGATGATGATGATGAGGATGATGATGATGATGATGATGGTGGTGGTGGTGTTGAAGATGATGATGATGGTGGTGGTGGTGATGAAGATGATGATCATGATGAAGATGATGATGATGGCAATGATGAAGATGATGATGAGGGTGAGGATGATGAGGATGAGGATGAGGGTGATGATGATGATTACAAAACTTGTGCAATTTATCAAAACAAACATAGGACCATGAACATCTTATTTTCATTCATCAATACAACATTATCAAGGAATATCATTAAACTAGTTAGGTATTTCATTTTCCATGGATTATGGATGATTACTTTTGCATTATGACAGGTGAAAAATGGACATATGAAAGAGGTAAAGCACAAACTAGGGTCTTACATACTAGGGTTTAGTAAGGATAGGGTTTATATCTTCAACAATATTATGAGAGTGAATTCATGACCAGCTATTGGTTAGCATATTTTAACAAACTAGGGTATATTTGTTACATATATTTGACCATATGTACATGAAGGCCCAATGAATTTTATTACATTTTAGTTATGCATTCCTTGTCATTCAATCAAACTGCATAGATTCTCATGTACGTATAGTTTGATGAAATACAGTAGCATTGATGAAATGTGTAGCATCTATTGGACTTCCTCTTACTGTTTGAAAATGTCATAGGATTACATTGATGGTATGCGTAGCATGTTACTATTATGACAGAGGTTTTTTCCTTGCAACATATTTTCCTTGCAACCATAATCATGATCAATGGGTATGAACCCTTGGAGTTGACAAAAAACACAATTTTAAATTAGATATCAAATTAGCATGCATGTGCTAAGTTCATTGAACTATTGAAAGATATTATTAGTTTTTTCCATTAAGATAATGTTTTCATAACACAATGGTGAGATGTTACTTGATCAATGTAATAAATGTAAGAGAATAAATATTGTTTGAAATGTAATTTTATAAATTTTAATAGCATAATTTATCAATTTGTGGAAGAGATGAATCATCACAAGAACAAGCCAAAACTCAAGAGAAAATATGGAATATATTGATAGTTGAATATTTGTAATACAAAATATGGGAAAGTAGCCGGCCCTCAAATGGCTTGTCAATGTACATGTATCCCTAAGTACAACAATGTGTATGTGTATGTCAAAATACGTCTATCCAAGACTATGCAACATCAAAAATCAATCTTTCTCTTGTTTTTCCCCGACTTTCCTCTATCAACCATCTCCCTGGGATCGCTTGGCATCATAGAAGTTTGCAAAAAAAATCATTATTTCTATCAAATAACTGCACTAATACCCTACCATCAACAAACTTACAAAAATAACTTATGGCCAAATTATTTATGAAAAACACTCACTAAGTCTTCATGGGGTATAGATGTGAGCGGCGTGCTCATGGAAGGCATCTCTATAGTTGTGCTCTACAAATAAAAGATCATATCTCAATTAGTTCAACAATTCAACATTGATCAATGTGTTTGGGTAAATTGAATAAAAAAACTTGGTCATTAATGAACATCTCACTGCAAGAGGAGACCCGATCAGAACCATTGATTGAGTAGAGGGGTCGGGCACTTCTGCCGCTAATGGCTACAATCACCGAATGGAGAAATAGTTAGACATGCATGAATAAACGATATAGTAACATGGTTAAATACTATGCATTATGATTTTCCAAATAGTTACCTCGGTATGAATCGTGGCTATTGTAGATGTGACACTGACTGCAGCATCAATGACCTTTGTTAGGTCAGGGGTAGATGGATCTCTCGTGTGTCTGCTGTAGAGGACATCCACAGTTTTTCCAGGAGTGGAGCCTCTCTTGTACACTTGTCCCTTTTGCATGTTGGGACTATGGGGAGATCGAACTGCTGACAGTCTCGAATGTATATCTGCTAGTGGCTACAATCACCAATACTGACTTAGTTATAAATGCATTGGTCAATGGAATAGCATGTATTAACAAACTGAAAAATGATGAAATACATACCGATGTACTATATACGTCAATCAATTCTAAGAAACAGTCTACCATCCATTCTGTCTCCGTGGGCACACTATCGATTGTATTCCCACCGGCGGGGAGCTCACTAGATGAAATCATTTCCATCTGATGGGGATCTACAACCTACAATTTAGAAAATCTTAAATATTAGATCGTGTAGAATTAATTAAGTAACATGTGATAAAAAATAACATGTATTGAAATAATGTCATGTTGAAATAGTTACCTCAGCATGAGATGTTGTCGTTGAAGGTATGACAACATCTTGTAACTCAGAAGGTTCTACTGCATGAGCCTCTTGGCCCTCATGCCCTTCTTGTGGAAACTACAAGGTTTAAAATCATTAAAAATATTAGCAATCTATATATGTATATAGTAAGGAAAAATAATTTACAAATGACACTAAATTGTTAACTGGATCTACTCATGTATTAAAATAATGTCATGTTGAAATAGTTACCTCATTGTGAGATGTTGTCACTGAAAGTACGGCAACATCATCATCATCATCATGCGGTGCTGGTGCATGAGCCTCTGGACTATGCTCTGCATCATCAGTGCAAAGGTATTCAACCCCGTGCCCTTCTTGTAGTAACTACAAGATTTAAAACCATTAAAAATATAAGCAATATATATATGTGTATAGTAAGGAAAAATATTTTAAAAATGACATTATATTGTTAACCACTTACTTACTTGTGTGAAATACCCAGTAAAGGTATCATCTATTTGGACAGGACCAAAGTAAGGATGGCCGCATATTGTGCATGGGTGGGGCTGATGGTTGTGCTCATTCTGTGTAGGTACAGTGCCACTACTAGATGCTCCTTGGCCACTAGAAGGTGGTGGCTCTACGCCACCGGGAGGTGGTGGATCTACTCCACCCATAGATGGCAGCTCTGATGGACCTACCTAGTACGTACCATGAAGATACGTGCTATGGCGAACAACCGCCTGTGCCAACAGTAGGAATGACTCTTGTGTCTCTGGGACCAACTGATGTGCAGGCGGCACATCTAGCCTGGGTAGCTTCCTACTAGGTGGAGCTACTGGGCGATTGGGATCTATGTGCCTCGTATTGGGACGTTGCTAAGGCATCCCCATCCCAACACCCTGGTACTTCAAGATATCAAAATTGTTAACATGCTTCCCCAACACAAACTCTGTGTACATCTTTCTCTAGAAATACAAAGACATTTCCCTCTTATTGTGTGGTGGTACATCAAACACCATGTACCATCGGTCCATCTAGTTATCTATGAATGGTTGATATTTACACCACTCGATAGAAATGTGCCTTTTGTTTGCATTAGGGACTTCACCATCTTGTGGATCTCTAAACAGGGAAAAGATTTGTTCTTTTGAGATTTTCAACTTCTTGACTTCTCTATAGCTAAGTCCATCCGCATATTGTTGCCTCTTTCTTGCTCTGAATGTGGAAATATCTTGCAAAGCACCATTAGACCTACTAAAGGTCTCTATCATTGCATTCAAATTGGATGCAAGCATAACATGCCTGTCATCAACAATAGTAATTGAGGCTCGAATTTCTGTGAGCCTCTAAATTTCTCTTTGGATGTCAGAGTGGGAATCCATGGTCATCACCGCAAACAAAAAATAAAAATAAAAATCATTAGAAATGTATACATGTGCTATAATGAAATCTCTCAAAAATGAAAAATGTACAAACTTTGTGCAAGAACGAATACATTACAAACATAAATATCATCTCAAGCATGCATTACAAACATAAATATTATTTCATATGACCATTGCAGGAATACATTATGGGTCATTGAGGGCATAAGGGTGGAGACCATGCAGGGATAAAGACCATGATGATGTGGAAAATATATGTATTTTTATTGGTTAAACTGAGGCAACCTATTGATGGATAGAATGAAGACATGCTAGTAGAATGATGAAGAGATGACTAATGATATGGGCATAATGTTGTGATGTGCATATGGACAGTGTAAAGTGTATGAATGGAGATATGGCAGTAGATTGATATGACATGAATAATGATGACATAATGAAGATGTGATCTAATTGGTGATATTTGTTGATGGACAAAATGAAGTTATATTGAATAATGAGTGCTTGATGAGAATGATGAAGTGCTTTGGAAACAAACAAGGGCTTCTGGTTGATGATGTATGTAATCTGTAGACTTAAGAAGAGTATGAAATATCATTTGTAAATCTATGGTTGTTGGGGTGTTGGTGCATCCTGTTGGCAGGCGGTTTGGTAAGGAAGAATCGCAGCATCGTCGATGCTGCGACATGTCAGACGAGGTCGTGAAAGGAAGAAGGCTCTATTATTTTATGTATTTTTTGAGTCGTTTGTACTGCAATAGGTGGGTTTTTGGGTCATTGGACCACATGAGATGTAATGTCAAGTTAAGTATACCGCAATAGGCGGGTTTTTTTTGGGTCATTTGGACCGTGTCAGTTAGATTTTGAGTAATTTGTCCAAAATTCAGTTAGGAAGTTGTTAGTCAGTGGACAAACATTGTAAAGGAGGAAGCCTATATATAGACAGGAAGTTGTAGATCGAGATATATGGATAGATTGGAAAAAGAAGAGATCAAGCAGAGAGCTTTTGGTATGTTTTGGTGTGGTATTGCTGAAGTCTGTGATTTGTAGAGGCACTATATTGGGTTTTTGCAGTAATAATATGATGTGATGAAACTGTTTCTGTGCAATGCTAATGTATCTTCTGTCTTTTGATGATAATGCAATGTTTCTTTGATGCAATATTCGCTTTACTGTTGTAATCTGCCATAACGATGAATGTTTCCATTAAATGATGCTATGAGTACAATAATGTCAAAGCGAATAAATAGATCTATTGTTGAATGCTGCAATAGGATTAACTAGTTAATTCGGTGGAAACATGGTTCTGTCCAATCTCCCTTGATCACCTTGGGTGAGAGCTCATCTGCTCTGCAGGTGTTGGTGGGTAGGGTAAAACCTATCTGGGCCGGTGCTCAGGGAGATTGCGGTGGGTTGGTGTCGACAGTGATGGGAACCCTTGTCGAATGGGCTTGAGTCAACACATCCCAGTGAGTTGCAGCTGACAGAATTATCTTGTGAATAGGATTGTCATTGATGACAACATTAATGACAAAGGTGTAAATGGCATGACGACAAGAAAACAAAGTGACTTGACAAGGACTTGGAAAAGACAAGACAAAAGACAAGGTGATGGGAATTGGAACACTTAATGAGCCAAATGACCCATACTGTGGTCATTTGGAGTTGGTCCTAATACCCTAGATAAGGATGAGTTGGAGATAACAAGTTACATGAACAAAGAAGCATAAAGTGAACAAAGAAGCTTGAAGCTGACACTTGGAAAGGAGATTGTGGGCATCCCTTATGGAATCTGTGGGCATCTAGAAATGAAGCTAATGGACATGTGGGCATGTGGACAAGGTGACATGCGGGCATCTTGAAGATGCATATGCGGGCATGTTTGTCGAAGCTGCAGGCATTCTGGAGGCATGGGAAAGACCCCCATGTGGGCAATTGAAGAAGGTCTAGCTGCAGGCATGTTCAAAGGTATAAATATGGCCCTTGCAGGCATGAGTTACAAGCTAGTGCGAGCATGCTGGAAGCAAAAGAAAATGGTGATGATGTGGGTATGAAGACCACGTTTAGGTGGGAAAAAGAAAGACTAAATAAATATATACATGTATATATTTATAATTTATGAGGTGTTTATGGAGCAACAGCAGAAATTAGATTTTAACCTTTATCTTTGGATTAATTGGGGCTACAGCATGCTGATGTGCTGCTGGCGTACAAACTAAGATGTTGATGATATGTATGGACATAATAAATTCATGATTATTGGGGCTACATACGATGAAAAAAATGTTGATTTAGGGAAGCATGAAATAGGGACATAATGCTTGCTTGGGTTATGACAATTAATGATAATCAGAATGATGTTATAGACAGATATGTTGGGTGACAATGATGATTGATGTGATCAGTGAGCCATTTTGTCTAATAGGGTGGATGTAAAATTCATTAAAATTTTAAGTTTTGGCATTTCATTTACAAATATTTTTAGGCGACAATGATGATCGATGTGATCAGTGAGCCATTGTGTCTAACAAGGTGGATGTAAAATTCATTAAAATTTTAAAATTTTAAGTTTTGGCATTTCATTTACAAATATTTTTAGATTAGGGAAACATAGCAATTTATAAACTTAATGATAAGATGAGGCAATGATTTAGATGCTTACCTTTCTAATCATCCTTGCAAGATGAATTTGAGATTGTTGAGCCTCCAAATCTCCTCGGTTGCGATTCTCCAATGCATTTTGGGAAGGCGAAATCGCTCGAGCATTCGTGTTTGGGTAAAACAGTGTCGCAGTCTGCGGCACCATTTTTTCTTTTGTTATATTAAGCATAACACACGCGTTTTGTAATCCTATCCTACATGTTAAATGACATGGCAGGTTCAAAGCCCGCCATTCCTAGTTTTACATATTAAGCGAATGTTGTGCATTTACACAATTCTCGCGCATTTTGCATTTACCCAATTGCATCTAAAGGGTCCCTCAACTTCATGCAAGGGCCCATAATTTAAAATATTGTTTGATCGACCATTAATAAAAAAAAAAGATGTGTATTTATCTATATTATAAAAATTATTTTGAAATTGTGCATGATAAAAGAGAGCAGGAACTTATCTGCACAGCTCCTGCCTCCCTACGCAGCTCCTCCCTCCCACCTCCTCTCCATTCCTCCCTCCCTGTGCAGCTCCTCCACGCTGTCTGCACCCTCCACGCTTCCTCCCTCCCTGTGCAACTCCCTCCCTCCCTGCACATTGCCTCCTCCCTCCACGCTGACCTCCCTGGGTCCCTCCCATCTCCTCCCTCCACCGCAGCCCTCGAACTCCCAGCTCCTCCCCTCCCTCCCAGCTCCTCTCAATCCAAAAGAAGGAAACGAGAAACTTTAGGAAGGTTGATTTTTAGGAAGGTCGATTTTTAGGAAGGTTGATTTCCAGATAAAAGTGTTGTTTCTGACTGCAGGTTTATTATTAATTTTATTTACTCAGAGTTATCGATTTCCATAAATCACGGACATGTGTTTTGACTAAGCAACAATAAGAGACAGAGCTATAATTCAATTTTAACTATGTATTCAACGATTAAAACACTTTTTAATAAATCGCCGAGATCGATGAATTAGACACAGGTAGGGGTCACTATTAAGTGATTGACTGTACCTAATCGAATCATTCATACAACTACGGCCTAAACAAAAATAATCCATTCAACAGGGAATTTGATCGCAATGCTATGGACTGTGTGGTTGACTGAATCCTTTAATCTTTTATGCATTTAATGCTCTTCGTTATCCATGTCGATACCATATAAACAATGTGCAATCCTCAAACCCATAACTACAATCCCATTCATCAATCCGCTGAGTTCCCAAATTCGATCAAACGTTCAATATCAAATAAAAAAGCAGAGTTCTTCCAGTAAGAAATAGATTGATTCGACGACAATATTCAATCCTTTAAATAAATTCAGCACAAACTTTATCCTTCTTTAAAATAAATTCGTTACCACCGATCAATGTAAACAGATTTGGAATTCGATTTGATACGATAGGGTTCAATACTTCAAATAAATTCAATACAACCCTCGTCCCTTTTTAAAATAATTTCGATACAGCCGATATAATAATAGAGTTCATCTAGAATTAAAAAAAATGAATTTGATCCATCAGACTACAAGGTTCAATATTTAATAGATCTCCTTTCCATCATTATAGCATACTTAGATTTGGATTTTGTATAACCGTGACTTTAGAAAAGGTGCAGGATTTATCAAATAAGTTCTTAACACTCTACTTTATTTTTCACACGCATACTATTTTCTATCATAGTATTACAAGCAGTGAGTCCATATTTAGTACTTTATTTTTCACGCACATATTGTTTTCTATCATAGTATTACAAGCAGTAAGTCCATATTTACTTCTTCATGGCTTAACACACATAAGCATCATCAATATATATTTATATATACATCATATAAATATATATTTATATTTATATTTAAATTAAATTATAATATAAATATAAATTTAATATTTAAAACTTAAATTAAATTAAATTCATATTTAAATACTAAATACATGCATTATTTTATATGTATAATGTATATACATTTATAAATACATTATTGTTTATATACATTTTACACTAACTATAATAATGTGTAATTTAAATACATTACACTTCACATACATTTTACTTATTGTAATAATGTGTTAACACTCATTTTTGTTATGGAATAATGTATATAAAAAAAAAAAATCATATTTATTATGGAATAATGTCTTTGAATTGCATATTTTATCTTTATACATATTTAATAAATAAATATAAAAATAAGATCGTTTGTATTACAATGTAACTAAAAAATTTAAATCGCTGGAAAAAAAAACTAAAAACTTTAACATTTCTCATTATTTGAAATTATGAATAAAAAAAAATATTATTCATATTTATTTTCAATATTAAATATTAAATGTAAATTAAAAAAAACCTAATTTAAATTTATATTTAAAATTAAATTTAAAACGTATACTAAATTTATATTTAAAATTAAATTTAAAACATATATTAAATTTATATATTAATTTAAAATTAAATATAAATTTAAATATAGTTTAATATTTATATTTACTTTAAATTTAATTTTAAATTTAACTATAAATATAAATTTAAGTCTCGATTCAAAGCTATACATATATTTTATCATTTAACTCCTAGACAATTGTGTATATCCCATTGGTAACACATTGTGGTGGTCATAGGTAGGTCACGGGGTTAAATCCCGTGGATTCACCCTTACCCTTTTTTCGCCAAATGTAAAATGGTTCAGGTTTATATATAAGTTCTTTACTATGTATAATAAAAACTACATGTGGTATAGTGGTAAGGGTGTTGGGATAATGGGTGTGAGGTCCAAGGTTCTATCCTCCTACCTTCTTTTTTCTCAAAATATATTGAATTTTGAAAATATATTCAATATTATACTTGCCTAGATTTCAGTGTATGGTTTTTTATACTTGCATAGATTTCAATGTATGGTTTTTTATACTTGGATAGATTTCAGTGGATGGTTTTTTATAAATGCATAGATTTCAGTGTATGGTTTTTTATAATTGCATAGATTTCAGTGTATGGTGTTTAATCATTTCATATTCTTCATTGTCGCAGTTATTCCTTGGATGCATTGTTTTCATGTTAGATTTCAAGGATGCAAAAATCTCAGTGTGGATTTCATAGATGCATTAATTTCAGGGTATATGTTAATGCTTGATATTTTTGATATAGATTCGAAACTAGAAATGGAAGATGTGCATGCGGAAGATGCTATGAGACAAACAACAGATCAATGAGAAGAACAAAGAAAACGAATCGCAGATCAACAAAATGAATATCGAAAAAGAAAGTTAGACGGATTGATAGCAAAAGAACGAGAACAACAAAGAAAACGAAACACAGATCAACAAAGAGCATATCGAGAGAGAAAGTTGAAGCAATTGGAATAACAAAGAAATCAAAATGTAGAACGACAAGGTGAAAATGTAGATTGACAAGGCGAAAATGTAAATCAACAAGGCGAATATTCAACCCATATACCAGTAGAACCAACTGTGGGAGATGCTCAACATGTAACGGTCAGAGATCGACGTGTTGATGACCCTCGATACTATGTTTCGACAGAATGGACAAAGAGATGAACAAATTATATTTTTTTGTAATGTGTTAATGAATATTAGAGATGCAATGAGTGGTCTAATAGAGGATTGAAAATTACTGATGACTCGTACAGATACTTCCTTACATGCTAAATGAAAAAGTCCTTATGTTACTTACATTATGATAATCCTCATTATGAAAAAGTAATTACTTACATTATGATAATCCTCATAATTATATCTGTGTTTTCAACTTAACGTGTTCCTTACAATGTTGATCAAACTCCAGTTTTGTGTCACTGCCCACGATTGGAACCAGCCTAGATCCAAATCCTAGGATCTATCAAGCGCCGAGAGGGATCAAATATCCTGAGGCCGAGGTGCAAACCTCGGCTCAGGTATTGCACTCAAGGAGAGGTTTGCACCTCGGGAGATTTGATCCCTCTCGGCGCTTGATAGAGCCTAGGATTTGGATATAGGCTGGTTCATACTCTAGTTTTGAAATAAAATGTGAGATAGATGTAAATTGTTGGAGAACTATATTAACATGCATGATTATATTGAGATAGATGTAATTAATTTTAATAGCTAGAATGAAAGTGTATATATAAAAATTAAATGATATTTCCATTATGTAGAGTTATATATAGAGAGAGAGAGGATGGTGGGTTTTTGATATAGGATGAATATATGTATATGTTTATGTGTTGTTTGAATAGAAATATCATCTCTAAACCCATTGATTGAAATTATATTATCATCTCTAGTAACATAATAAGAATGTATATACGTATTCAAAAGTAGAATTGGTTAATGCTTATTTTTGGATAGTGTAACAAATAACTAATAACACATAAATATTAATAACAATTACAAAATCCGAGGAAAAAATTAATAACAATTACAATTAATAATTAAATGAGAGGATGCGTCCCCTAAATAGGAAATGCCCAAGCTATTATAAAAGTGGTCCAACATTTGTATATTGATCATCTATCTATCTTCTCAAATATATTTACTACTATCTATATATGGAGCACTTACGTTATTTACATTAGTTTTTTACTTAGAAGACGGATCTCTCTACTTCAGATAGGAGTAAAATGAAAGTTAAGGAGTTAAAAAAAACAAAAAAACAAAAAAAAACAAATTGACCTCAGTTGACTAACGCAGACATTAGGAGTTATAGTATCTTTCAACTGAAAGGAAGTACTGTGTTTTGGTGGAAGACTTTATTGGTGCAGATAGGTATGGACATGGATATATCGAATATCTCATGGGAATTGTTTGAGGAGTGTTTTAGGGAATGATGCCTCTCAGAGGAGTTCACTTAGTGACAATTAAATGAGTTTAACTCATTGAGGCAGGGAAACAAGAGAAATATATCATTTGAGGCTTGATTTATGAAGTTGTTGAGATATGCACCACATTTGAGTATAAATAAATTGTGGACCGACAAATTTGTCTATGGATTGAACTATAATATATGACCAAATGTTCAAAAAATAATATCTTGTACTTTGCATGAGGTGGTACAGAGGGAATTTATAGTTGAGGAGGAGCTTATGGGAGGTGGCCAGATGAGATCATTTAGATATTCAAGTTCAAGAGGAAAACAACAAGGTTCTTATCTAGCTAGTGCATCTAGGGTAGTGGCAAGGCATAAGGATGCATCAATAGGATATTTGATAGGGACTCAGATACATCAACGTGGAGGATGGAGGCCACTATATAAACCGATGATTCAATAGATACAATAGAGCAGTGGCTATACTTGTACACAATTTGGAAGTCAAATGTAATCTCCTAAGAGGGGTTGTTGGATGTGTGGACAGACACATTTTTAGAGGGATTGTCCCCACACATAGAGAGGAGGTAGGGAGGCATAGAGCCATACTGTCATTGGTGATTTGGATAAATCCCATTAGATACATGCAATTGTAAAAAACCATTAATACTAGATCTAAGAGAATTTGAAATATTTATTTCATTCAATCCATTTTCTAAAAGTAAGATGATGGCATGTAGTTAAGAAGATTTCAACCTAGTTGAAATGGTTTATGGATTTAAACAAGGGGTAGGACCGTTAGTCAAAGATAATGAGATTGAACCTGGAGTATGTGTAACTCGAGTGTCACTATATACTATACCTTGGGATCCTATCATATGATCATAGGTATGGACCAGTTACAATCCCATGAGGCATCATTAGATTGTAAATATAATAAAATTTATTTTATTGATGATTATTGACATAAAATAATTTTAGTGGGAACTAATAAGGGGTGTTTCGATGACACAATTAAATAAAAATCTTAGGAAAGGTTGAAATTTGTATGCTTTGTTGACCATGAATAAGAAAGAGGAAACAAAGAATATAGTGTGATATCTTGTATTGTTGAAATTTTCATATGTTTTTCAATAGAAGTTGCTTGGATTACTGCCTAGGTTGGAGGTGGAGTTAATCATTGAGCTTAAACTAGGAATTGAGCCCATCTCAAAGGCTCCTTATATCATGACAACTACATATTTACAAGAGTTGCATATGCAATTTTATGAACTTTTGAATTGGGATTTATTCATCCAAGTATGTCACAATGGGGACTTCCTATGAGTTTTTTCAAGAAGAATGACAGATCATGTAGACTCTATTGACTATAAACAATTAAACAAATCTACAATAAGAAAACAATACCTGTTACATAGGATTAATGATCTTTTTGATCAAATGAAAGGGACTATGGTGTTTTCAACAATATATTTTAGATTTGGATATCATCAATTGAGAATTAGGGAGTAAAACATTCATAGGACAATGTTTAAGATGCACTTTGGCCACTATGAATTTGTAGTCGTGCCTTTCAAAGTGAATGCACTTGGTGTGTTTACGAGTCTAATGAATACGGTGTTTCAATAATGCCTTAATATGTTTGTGCAAGTTTTTTTGGATGATATTATTGCACCGAGAGTAGTGAGGTGCTTACAACCCAAAATGGGGCAGATGTGTAACGTTATGTAATGATGTCACGCTATGTACCAAAAAAAAAGTAATTTTTTTATTTTTTTATGTTGGATCATAAAAGAAAAAATAAAAATCAGTTAAAAAATAATTAAAATCCATATCCGCTCATAAAATAAAAATTTAAAACCAAATAAAAGGACCATTAAAAAAATAACACCTCAAGCAATTGGATGTCTCTCGGTGCTTGATAGATTCGCATTTAGGATGGATCTATGCTAGTGATATATTCAAGAATACAAGCAGAGCACAAAGAACATTTAAGGTTAGTGTTTTGGTGTCTTTGAGAGAATACGCTTAATATGCCAAATTCACTCAGTGCTTGTTTTATGAATCAAAGATTCATTACTTAGGGCATATATTCTCAGGAGAAGGAATTGTTGTTGACTCAACAAAGATATAATCTATTTTGGAATGAGCGACACCTATGAATGTACATGAAATACATAATTTTATGGGTTTGGATGGTTATTATAGGAGATTTGTGGAATATTTTATGAAGATTGCAAATAATATTATGGAGTTAATATACAAAATAAAAATAAGATATTTGTATGGATGAAGCAATATGAACAAGCATTCCAAAAAATTAAGCAATTATTGACAACAACTCTTATACTCAAGGTTCCATATATGGATCATGATTTTTTAGTATTTATGGATTCCTTGAAAGGAGGATAGGTAGATTATTAATGCAAGTAGGTGGGGTGATTGCCTACACTTCAAGCAATATTTGACCACATGAAGAAAATTATGTGACACATGATTTAGAATTTTCTGTAATAGTGCATGCATTAAGGATTTGGAGACATTATTTAGTTGGAAGGAAATTTGAACTAAAGACATATCATCATGTACTTCAACACATATTTACACAAAGTACCCTGAATGTTAGACATAGAAGATGGAAAAAATTATTGAGTGAGTATGGTTTTGATATAGCATACATTAAAGGAAATATGAATAAAGTGGTAGATGTCTTAAGTCAAATATCAAGCATTTTCTGAATTTTACCATTAAAGACAAATTTGCAAGAAAACATATTGAAATTGTAAATAAATGAAAAATGGTACATAGAAGTTAAATTCGAATTAGCTAACGAAGTGATGATAATCCCAAAGTTTGAGGGATACACATTTGATGATGACGATTTATTAAGATTTCATGGGAGAGTTTATGTGCCACCAAATGATGAAATTTGTGATTTAATTTTAATGGAGGATCATAGAGCTATTTGTATGGCTCATCCTGGAGTAAAGAAAATGTATGCATACTTAAAACTATTGTTTTTCTGAAACATAATGAAGAAATATGTAGTTGATTATGTAGCAAGTTTCCTTGAATGTTAGTTAGTAAAATCTTAGCATAGACACCCAATAAAATTTCTACAACCACATGCAATTATTGCAATTATTGAATCAAAGTGGGAGGTGATATCAGTGGGTTTTATAGTAGGATTACCGATGATATTATTGAATCAAAGTGGTAGGTGATATTAATGGATTTTACAGTAGGATTACCAATGATGTCACGAAGGCATGAATCCATGTTGGTAGTCATAGATACATGGAATAAAAGTGATCATTTTATTCCCATGAAAAATAATTATCAATTGTGAAAATAAGTTCACATCCAAGATCTATTCAAGAAATTACACTCTCTCATAAGAAAAATCTCACACAACTAGTCAAAGACACAAAAATTATGCACAAGAGTAGATTTCTGTATTAACTTCTCATGAATAAAATACATCAAACCACCATATGAGAGTAATAGGATGATATTAAATAAAATTACAACAGTAATTCGAATGGATAAAGATGCCAAAAGAATCTTCTCTTCATCAAACTTGCTAAAAATTCTCATACCCCCTAGGTGGCAAGTTGACTTTCCAAAATTCTCCAAAAGCTCACAAATTTCCTAATTAGTGATCTGAAGGTGATGTATGATGGAAAAAAATGCCAAATACGAAGTTTGGAAGGAAAACTCATTAAGGAAAGTCTTGGGTGTAAAAAACAAGTTTCCTAGGTAGACTAGCTTTTCCCCATAGGGTAAAAAGCAGTAAAAAGCACTAAAACTCAGAAAATGCACATTTCCTAGCTAAATCTTATCCAAAATATTTTAGGAAAGTGCCTAAGTGGCCTAGGTAACTTTTGGTCCACACCTTGGATGTATTTCATCCTCCCATGTTGCCTTGTGGTCCACACAATGGCAATTTCCTAGTCTTTACATAGAATTAACCAAAAATGATTAATTAATGCATCTTATGTAATTAAATGACATGGTAGGAAGAATTAATTATTCCAACACCCCCTCATAAGTCTGACTTAAATGATCTAAATATCAGAAAATTAAATACTAAGGTCCCAATAACAAGATTTGGTCACCCTGTACAATACTGTTGGTCCACAAAAACAAGGATAGAAGGAAAACCTGATGCGAAAAACCTCCCCTCAAAACATGGGCATATCAAAATTGAAAGGTTGCTGATCAACCCTTCACTCCACCACATCTTCAGCCATCCCAAGCAGTGATATAAGATAGTTGAATGTATTCTCTATGAAATCCTTGGTGAAGATATCTGCGGTTTGCTCACCTATGGGGCAACACTGCAAATCTATGATCTGATCATGCACTAAGCCTCTGATGTAGTGCATATGAATCTCTATGTGCTTGGTTCTCTGCCTCTATACTGGATCACATGAAACTCTAATGGCACTCTGGTTGTCACAAAAATTGACAGTAGGAGTACTGTAAGAAATCTCAAACTCTGACAAAATTCCCTGCAACCAAAAACACTGTGTAGCAACATTAATTGCTCCTCTGTACTTTGCCTCCACTGAAGATAGTGCTATGGCATTCTATTTCTTGCTGGACCAGAAAATAGGGCCACCTCCAAGCATGAATACAAATCCCAATGTGGATTTCCTGTCAAGGCTATCTCCAGCCCAATCTGAATCTGTGAAGCCCAAGAGATCTAGGCTCGAATCTGCAGCATAGTGAATCCCATCACTCTTTGTGCCCTGCACATAATGAAGGATTCTTTTTGCAGCCCTCCAATGTAGCTCATGTCGCTGCTCCATGTATCTTGATGCCACACTCACAGCATAAGCAAGATCTGGTCGAGTCTGTGTCAAGTAGAGCAAGCTTCCAATCAACTGTCTATATAAAGTGTTGTCAAACAACGGTGTAGATTCTGCATCTTCTAGTCTAACTCCAGAAAGGAATGGAATCTTAGAAGGCTTTCAATCAGCCATCTTAAACTTCTTTAACAGATCAGAAGCATACTTTAACTGACATACCTTGGTTCCATCTTTTGTTTGAGAAATCTCAAGCCCCCAAAATTGCTTAAGAATTCCCAAGTCACTCATGGAGAATGCTTGGTGCATGGATGCCTTTAATGATGCTATTTGGTCATTGCTACTGCCTGTAATCAACAAATCATCAACATACAACACTATTATCATTATAAAACCATCAAGATGCTTCATATAGACATTTGGGTCAGATTTACACCGAACATAAGCTTGTGACAGAAGAAAATTGTCCATCTTTGCATACCAAGCCTTGTGGCTGCTGCATATATATTTCTTCTTCAAGATCCCCATGGAGGAAAGCACTTTTCACATCCATGTGATATACTTCCTACGCTTGGAAGCTGCCACTACCAAAACTAGTCTAATGGAGTCTTTCTATGCCACAGGTGCAAATGTTTCATTATAATCAAGTCCTTGGACCTGAGAGAAACCCTTTGCTACCAGCCTTTCCTTGTACTTTACCATTGTACCATCCGCTTCACATTTGGTCTTATAAATCCACTTGCATCTTACCAACTTTCTTCCTATGGGGAGTTTGACTAGCTCCCAAGTTTCATTCTTCTGTAATGACTCAAAATCCTCATCCATAGCAATATTCCATCTTGGATCACGTGAGGCTTCCTCATATGTTTGAGTATCAGAATCTATCATCATAAAACATTTCTCAGAAAGATAAGGATCATTCACATTGAGAGTAGTCTCAAATTGTGATCTAGTCCTCCTTTGGTCCTGAGGATTGCCAACTAGTTCACCTGCTGCTTGGAATTTTTTTGCATCCCATTTAGGACTTGTAGGTGAGTTAGCATCTGCAATAAAATGATCCTCATCATTAGATATATAAGAATAAAAAACATCAAGAACATCACTTACTTCTTCTTTAGGTGGTGGTGAAGATGGTTCTCCAATTTCAGCGCTCTGAGAGGGCTCTTCCTCAAATTGCACACTTCTTTTGATGAATGCTTTATGAGTGGTCATGTTCAACAAATTATAACCTTTAGAGTCCTATGAATATCCAACAAATAAACATGGTTGGATTTGGGGCTGCAATTCCCTCCTCTTCTCAAGTGGAATCCTAGCCCAAGCCTTTGAGCCAAAAATCCTGAAATGAGAGATGTCAAGTTTGTGACTTGTCCAAGCCTCGAAAGGAGTGATACATTTGAGAGATTTGTATGGCACTATATTCTAAATTTAAGTGGCACAATTTATTGCCTTATCCCATAGCTTGGGAGACAATGCCTTTGCCTCAAGCATACAAGTGGCCATCTCCTTTAGAGACCTATTTTTCCTCTCAGCAACCCCATTTTACTAAGGTGTATATGGAACTGTGTGTTGCATCTGAATGCCTGAAGAGGAACAAAATTGTTGAAACTATGAATTCACATATTCACCACCATTATCAAATCTTATAGCTTTAATATTCCTACTAGAATGGTTCTCAATCGAGGCTTTGAATAGCTTGAACAACCCAAAAAATTCTGACTTTAACTTGATGAAATAAATCCAACAATACCTGCTGAAGTCATCTATGAATGTGAGGATGTATTTTTCATGATTCAAGGACTCATGAGGGAATGGACCTGATATATCAATATGAATAAGGTTTAATGGTGCAGTGGTTCTCTCTGAATTGGATCTCCCATACTTATGCTCAGGGTGTTTTCCTAGGATGCAAGATTGACATACATCTTTTGAAAACTTGATATTGGGCATCCCTACAACCATCTCTTTCTCATGAAGTTGGGAAAGGTATTTGTAATTTAGGTGGCCAAATATTTCATGCCATAGTTTGCTGGAATCATTGGCATGGGTTAATAGAGCATAAGGTGAGGGGTTTGGCACAAAATGAGAAAACTAGTAAATTCTAGAATAGTGATCAGTAGTACCAAATGCAATAATTTTTCCTGTCGAAATTTCTGCTATCTCAACATCATTGGGGGTAAAGGTTACTCTCTTGGGAATCCCTGTATGAGTCATCTGATAGACTGACAGTAGGTATGCAGCAAGTCCAGGGACATATAAAACATTATTAAATGACCCAAACTCAAGATCTATGCTACCTTTGCCTTTGCTAGAAGTTTCAGAATTGTCTCCCAATACAATATTTGGACCACTGGAAGAGTCAAGTGAAGTCAAAAACTTACTGGCAGACACCATGTGTCTTGATGCAACGGAATCAATAATGAATCTAGAAGGTTTTGAAGTGCTAGCCATCAATGCATGAACTCTCTATTTATCATTAGAATTTTGTCCTCCATCCTTCCTCCTTGCGCTCTCTGGAAGAGGAATGTTGGCTTTCTCAAAGAGTTGAGTCAATTGGTCAATGGTTTTCTTCATGCAAGAGATTTCAGGATGAAAGCCCTTGCTGCAATAATTGCACTCTGTCCTCTCATTATTCTTGTTCAGATTCTTCTTGAAGTTGGATGTCTCTCCATTTGATATCTGCTTGTCTTTCCTCTCACCGGTGGGCTTCTTGAAATTGCCCTTCTTCTTGCCTTTCAAACCCGTTGAATCTCCAACATTCAGACAATGATCTTTAGATGGATTTTTAATGGCTCCCATCAAGACCGATTTGTCTTGTTCTTGTGTCAAAGACTCCATGAATTCTGAAAGTGTTGGGCTCTTCTAGTTTTTAATTGCTTTCCGGGTGGAATGGAAGGCCGAGACAAAGATTGAATAGTTGGGGCCAATCTTGGAGAGAATGGCCAAAACTAATTGCTCATATTTCTTGTCAATACCACATTGCTTCAGATACAATACAAGAGATTTAAATTTGGAGAAAAAATCCTGTAGATTATCAAAATTTTGTGGACTCAAAGAGACTAACTCATTATCCAATTGGTGGCCTCTCAATTCATCGGTTTTTCTAAACAATTATTGAAGTTTCATCCATACTTAATTGGGTGAAGTGAAGCCATCAAGATGAAATAGAATCTCTATGGATGTAGTGAGACATAAAATCCCATAGGATTCATCCCTTCAATTATGCCATTTCGATTTCTCGACTACTGAGGTTGGCTCAGCTTCAATTGCCATGGTCACCCTGTAGAGCCCTTTGCTCCTTAGTAGAATCTCCATTTGTGCCTTCCAATAAAAGTAATTCAAGGGAGTGAGGATGATATCCTGTGTATGATCCATTGCTTCTTTGAAATAAACTTATGGAATGATTTTAGAACACTTCTGGATTCCAAAAATGTGCCCTATAGAGAATAGAATTCACCTGGTGAATTGATCAATGCTCCCTTCTTGATACTGTTGGATCCTGCAAGACAATCAAATATGATAGGAATAGCTTGATAGCTCTAATACCATGTGAAAATCAGTTCACATCCAAGATCTATTCAAGAAATTACACTCTCTCATAAGAAAAATCTCACACAACTAGTCAAAGACACAAAAATTATGCACAAGAGTAGATTTTTGTATTAACTTTTCACGAATAAAATACATCAGCCCACCATATGAAAGTAATAGGTTTCTGTTAAATAAAATTACAACAGTAATTTGAATGGCTAAAGATGTCAAAAGAATCTTCTCTTCATCAGACTTGCTAAAAATGCTCATCCCCCCTAGGTGGCAAGTTGGCTTTCCAAATCTCTCCAAAATCTCACGAATTTCCTAATTAGTGATATGAAGGTGATGTATGATGGAAAAAAATTTCAAATACGAATTTTGGAAGGAAAAATCATTAAGGAAAGTCTTGGGGGGAAAACACAAGTTTCCTAGGTAGACTAGCTTTTCCCCATAGGGTAAAAGTAGTAAAGAGCACTAAAACTCAGAAAATGCGGCTTTCCTAGCTACATATTATCAAGAATATTTTAGGAAAGCACCCAAGTGGCCTAGGTGGCTTGTGGTCCACACCTTGGATGTATTTCATCCTCCCATGTTGCCTTGTGGTCCACATAATGGCAATTTCCTAGCCTTTACATAGAATTAACCAAAAATGATTAATTAATGCATCTTATGTAATTAAATGACATGGTAGGAATACTTAATTATTCCAACATCAAGAACATGAAATAGAAAGAGTGTTTGTAAGTGAAATTGTAAGATTGCATGGTATCCCAAAAAAGATAATTTCTGATAGAGGATTAGTATTTACAAGAAGCTTTTGGAATATTTTTCAAGAATATCTTGTGTCACTTCCCCTTCCATCGATCCAATGCAAGGAAGGGAACATGACTAAAATTTTGGGGTTTTTCAATATTCTGACGCATTCATTAGCAAAATTCATAAAAAAATGCATATGAGTGTAGATGCATGAACAATATAAACACAACATAATGAAACATTATCAACACACATATATATCATGTATCCATCATATAATCATAACAGTATTCAAATAAAAACAATGCAGAAGTAAAACACATAGAGAATACTTATCTTGATGGAAAATTTGTCTCGAGCAACTAGCTACTCAACTGCAACATTCCACTAGCCATAGGTCAACTGTGCTCATCAATATCTCAGCACAGTTGCCACCCCCGAGATGGGAATGATTTATACAAGGAATGGGAACCTACAACTGATGCATAGAAAAATGAAAACCAAATCTAATCCAAGACAGTCCATAGTTGGGGTTTATCAAGCCAAAACTGAACCCTCTTCTATTCTAGATGCTTGCACTCCAGCTCAAGCCAAAAAAATGGATACACATAAATTCTTCCACGGAATAATATTCCCCCACACAACAAGCTCCAATATTGGGCATGGATACACATTTTTAACTATGGGATTTAGAAAACAGGGTTCCCATTGGTTCTTCCACTTTGTGGCACACACATAATGAATTGTGGGAAGGGTAATCGACCACATTGAAGAAACAATTTCTCCCACAGGTATATAGACGTTTAAATGGGAAAAAAGGCCTCCCTAGACCCCCAAATCGGATTCCTCTTCCTTCCAGACATTCTGCAACTCAAAAACGTCCTCCCAATTGTGGAAAATGAGGGTAAACTCAGGAAAAAAGTGAGGGAAAATGCCAAGCTGGCCGAAAACTCGTGAGAGAGAAAAACTAGTTGATGAATAATGGATTCGAGAGAAAATTCGTGGCTCTTTTCCTTCCCAAGAATCCAAAAACGAATTTCCAAAATGGTGTATTTCCCATACACAAAAATGGGATATCCATACCTCTCCATTTCCCCAAATAATAATTACTTCAACAAGTTCTTGGGAGCGATAATGATTGGGTACAAAAGTCAACATGGGTAGTTGAAGGTTCAGAGGTTCTCTCATTGACACTTGGATTAAATTTATTGGCTCAAGGGTTTTAATATTTCCTTCCCATTTCCTAGTAAAAATCATGCCCCCATACTCTTGTTGCATTGCATTGCATAACTAGTTGTGGGTATTTTATTAAAATGCATATTTACATGATATATACGGTTTTTATTGTGCTTGGCTAGCACACAAACCTTATGCATCAATTTTAACACTAAATCGATGGTGGGGCCTTTTTCTTGAGCTCCTCACCATGATTTTATAACAATTTTACATCATTTACATGTTTAATGCAATGGGGTCAAAATTGGGATAATACAATCCCCTCCCCCTTGGAATAACACCATCCTCGGTGTACTCTTTATTTTTATCAAGGTTCCATGTCTTTTTTTTCAATTGAAACTGAAATTCCTTTCTCTCTCTTTATCAACGTCCATAGGATCTCTTTCCAATATTTAGCTGATCATACTAAGCCTTTTAGGAAAACGACATGTCCATTGCATCCTTATAATGTCTTCAAGTTCCTTGCATCCAACAATACCTATAATCAAACATTGAGTCAATTCATACGTCAAATCCATTCTCATAGGATTTATCTCTTAACAAGAGTTTAAAACCCATAGCCTAATCATATACACATGTATATTCACATTAAATAAGCAAGAAGATGCAAGATAAACCAAATACTTATCTACATGAGCATCTTCCTTTAGCTACACGGGTATCCTACTTTGAATTCAGACAACTATGGAACCCACAAGACTTGCCCCACCCAACATAAGGATGGTACCTCTTCTCTGCTACACTGTCCCTCAAGTGTACCCACCCCTTCCAATGCTCTTTAAGGTGTGCATCCAAAGGTAACCAAGTTTCTGCAAGCCTCAGATCACCTATGCATATGTAGAAAACAAATGTTACGCTAGCACACTAGTTGCACCACATCATTCAGATAACCAATGCCAAGCTAGTTCACATACTGGGTTTTTTAGGCATTCCATTAACCAGTATGCTAAGCTAGTTCTCCGACTGGGTTTATCAAGCATACAAAAACCATTGCCAAGACAATGTCTCTACTGGGTTTATTAGGAAATAAAAAAACATAATACAATTACATGGCTCCTTCTCCTCTGCAAACCAGTGGTTCGCTCCAAGAAATCCATAGGTAACTCACTTGACTATAGGATAACATGGCCCCACAATACCCAGTCACACAACACAATGATGGTACCCCTTCTCTGTTGCACAGTCCCTCGGCCATACCCATCCCTCTAATACTCTTTAGTGTGAGCATAGAAAGGTTACCAATACCAATACAACCCTCTTGAGTACCCACGCTCTTACTGGGTTTAATAGCACTGTGGAGAGACAAGCACATGTAAGGAATTTGTTTATAGGGTTTCTCAAACCCAATCCACTCTTGGAATTCTTTTGCATTCTTGGCCTTAACAAGTGACATTTTCCCCAATGGCATATTTACACCACATCACCTACATTACATACAATCACATAGTTCACATAAGATGTCATCATAATAATTTCAATTAGAATTTAACAAATATGTTTCATACAAAAACTAGGTTTCCAAAACATGAGTTCATTCTCATAATGTTTAGCTCTTGCAGGCCATAACACATGGTCTTCTTGCATTGTTTCATCCTGACACAATTCACAACCAACCAACCAATCAATAACATCAATAATTAATTCAGATATGAGTTTACAATTCTGTCAACTACATAAATTAGATTTATTTAACCATGAGGCCATCCTCATATTGTTTGGCTCATGTAAGTGGTAGAACTTTGTCCCTTATGGATTTACACTTTCTTCCATAACATGGACATTCACCTACGACATGTTCTCTTGACACAATTCTAGATAATCCAAAAAACTCATTAGTAATTATTAGCAAAATTTCAAATCTAAAATTTACAATATGTTCCATACAGAAGTTAAATTTCACAACCACGAGACCCTTCTCATAATTTTTGGATTTTGTACATGGTAGATTCCAATCTTTATTATGGACTTACCCACATTTCCATATCCAGGACAATTTGAACTGTAATCTAAAATTTTCAATCGGTCAAACACTTTGTGAGTATCCATTCACATAATATTTTAATTGTTACAATAGTCACTGAAGTGATCTCAGAATTATAATACTCAATAATTCAAACACTATCAGCTATTATTGTCTCAAATAAAACTTCCAATTCTTATGGTTACACAATCGTATCCATTCAGGAAAATATTCCCTCCCAATAGAGAATTCTTGGTAGTCCATCAAACATGACTACCTTCTTCATGCAATCATTTTCCTGCATCCATAGCATCTCATGAAATGATCTCATAATTTTCAATAATTGTATCATTTCAGTTATTAATGAATTTGTTAGTTTTTCATCATTTAATTCAATAGATCTAGGATCTTAACTGAAAGAACAACATGTACAGCATATCAAGCATAAAAAGACAAGAGACAAGAGATACAAAACGTTTCACCAGGGAAAACCAAGAAGGTGAAAAACACCGCAACTTCCTCAAAGATAGAATAATCATCAATACAAGGATCACAATGATCAAACCCAAGAGATAGATATCTTCAGCAGCATGCTCCTCCTCCACATGTGTGCACCCTCCTCTTCTCTCACTAATGCGAAGTGAGTGAATGAGACAATGTGTAAAATGAGAGAGTCGCACTCTCTATTTATACACTAACTTGACTTGACCTTTACTCAACTAGGTCGGCCCCAACTTACCCACTTAACAAAATGCTGACTAGGACGACCCCTACGAGGGTGGCCTAACAACCCTTTTGGACCACATGACTCATACAAGGATGACCCCATCAAAGTGGTCTAATAACCCATCAAGTATAAGTTACGACACTTACAATATAACTTGCGACACATGTAAGTACAACTGACGACACTTCCAATCAGAGGAATAATACATCTCCGTTGTGGATACAATAAAGTACAATTACAATATACAAGTGAATATCTTCTGAAGTTACAAATACATAAACACTCCCTCTTAACTAGGAATGTATTCTCTTGACACAAGTCATCAATACATATAAGCACAAGTCTTCAATTCTGGAGCTGGATCATCAACACTGGATCATGAAGCAGCATCATCATCATTGTTGCTGTACTTGACATCTCGATCATTGGTGCTATCTCATAATTCTTCTGTCATAGGAAGTTCTACAAAGCCAACCATTTTTCATGTTGGATGTATGCCTAGCCTCCATGTAGGTCTTTATCATCTCTGTGAGCAAGCCATCAAGTAGGTACACCTCAGGAGTGATTACACTGCCTCTACAAAACCTGTAAGATCTCCTAGGACTGATTACACTGCCTCTGCAAAACCTGCAAGAGCATCTCAAGACTGTTTACATGCCTCTGCAAAACCTACGTAACCTACTGTTACATCATCATCTTTAGATCACCTCATAGTCCATGAAGCACAACCCAGATGCACATCACACAGCACTTACATTCACCAGCATGGGAAGACACACTTCAACCATCCATGAAAGGCTCAACACTTATATCTATGCCATGGGAAGACACACTTCAACCATGCGATAGTGGCATCACACTTATATCCATAGCCATGGGAAGACACACTTCAACCATGCTAGGAATGGCACAAAACTTATATCGCAGCCATGGGAAGACACACTTAAACCGTGCTCAAAAGGCACAACACTTATATTGCAGCCATGGGAAGACACACTTCAACCATGCTCAAATGGCACAACTCTTACATAAACGACCATGGGAAGACACACTTCAACCATGTCGGAAGGGCCCCAACCCTTATATCTACACCATGGGAGGACACACCTACCACCATGCGAGAATGGCTCATGTGCATATGTGTCTCCAGACTCATCACTTCCCCTTATAGGGAATCTCGATCTGAAGTACACCAAGCCTCTCTATGAAGTACTCAAACTTCACTCTGGCCAGTGGGTTGGTCAACACATCGGCTATCTGCTTGTCTGTCGCAACATACAGGAGCTTCACTCCTCCTCTTTGCACCATATCCCTGATATAGTGATATTTGATCTCAATGTGCTTTGACCTGTCATGGAACATTGGGTTCTCAGACAACTTCTGTGAAGAACTTGCAATATTTAATTAATGAAAACACACAAGATAGCAGAAATAATAGAACTCAGAATCACTTTTATATTGATCGTATGCCACTTCGAGGGGGCAACCTCCTTTGAACAAGCTCAATACAAATAACTTCACAATACCTTCATTGGTCTCAACACAAACTTATATAGTAAGTCTAAGCACCAATACCATGGGTCAATACCATGTGTAAATACAAACCATGGGCCAATACAAAATATGGATCAACAATTACTACAGGACGACTTACAAACCATATGCATCCAACAACAATAATACAAACTATGGATCAACAAATACTACGGGACGACTGACAAAGCATATGCGTCCAACAACAATATACTAACAAAGTAAATAGAAGGGTTGACACAGGTTCCTAACATGCCCTCTCCCTTAGAAAAAGCTTTGTCCTCAAAGCTTTAGATGTGGAAATTGATGTAGAATCTGAAGGAGTGGTTCCCCTGTAGCATCCTCGGGTTGCATTCTGATCCACTGACGCCTTTTGAGTTTCAGGGAGGATTGCTTGGAAGGATGTAGATGAAGAAGGACCATATCAAATATGTGAAAAGTGCGCTCAAAATAGTGTTGATTGGCTTGTTGTTTCAGTCGAATTCTTGCCATGTGAAGATTGTCCTACAGAATGAGAAGAATCTGATCGCGGTTTTGAAGAACCAAGTCAATTGCCTGAATTGGGGAGCTGCTGAGCGTGTATGGAAGAAGAACTGAAGGTTCCTGTCCATAAACTGCTTCATATGGTGTCCTTTTAGATGTGGTATTGTACCACTGGAGCGCTTCAAGGAAATCCATAGAAATAGCTGTCCACATCTGTGGAGGGATGGGTAAGGGTTCGAGAAGTCCTGAAAGGAGTGTCGTTTCCCCATTATGGACCTGGAAAGTATCACACTCAACCACCATCTGGTGAATTTTCATTTTTAGTTCCTACCAAAAGAGGTTACATTGTTCCCAGTCATAGGTTTTGAGGAACCCAAAGTGCCCTGCTGAGGAAGAAGCATGTATTTCATAGAAGAGATAGCCCTATTGAATAGATTGCAACCAATTTGGAACAAGCAGAGAAATAGTTGTAAGAGAAACGAGGTCATCAAATTGGCGAGAAGGAGCATCTGCCACCACATTATCCTTACCCTTCTTGTAAGTGATCGCATAGTCAGAACCCATGAGTTGGATAACCCATTTCTGGTGTGCTGGTGAGGAGACCCATTGTTCTAGAAAATGTTCCAAACTCTGGAGATCATTCTTGATGTAGAAATAATTTTCTAGTAGGGATGGCTGCCACTTCTGTACTGCAGAAAAAATAACCATCATTTCCTGCTGAGATGTAGATGCGGCTAAACGCTTACCGGAAAGGGCTCTTGAAGGCAGCAAGCTCACTAGTGCAACAAAGACACCTACATATCTATCCAAGGAATTAGTGGAGACCGTTGGTGGGTGCCTCTGGATGGAATGGAGTTGAGCGATGACATCATGTGAATTCTTCTTAAGGATCTTTTCTAGGCGATGTGAACTGATGACGTGGAGAGACCCTGGTTGTAAGCCCATAAATTTATGTTGTGTCCCATTGACTGAAAACTGCATCCAAAGTTCAGCAAAATCCCCTAAGATGGGGCCAAGTGTGCGTAACCATTGAACGCCCAAAACCACATCACATCCACCTAAGGACAAGGCAAACATGTCAAAGCGCAGGTTGTAATCTTCTAGAGAGATACGCAAATTGTGACACTTTCCCTTGCAAGGTAAGGTTCCCCCATTGGCAACCATGACTTCAAAGTTGGAGCAAGGATGGACAAAACAATCAGCATGTTTGGCGATCCGAGGGTCAATGAAGTTATGAGTGCTACCAGAATCAATGAGTATTGTAAGAGGAAGCTTCTTGAAGTAACCCCTGACCCGCATTGTTTGGGGGGTGGTGATGCCGGATAAAGCATGGAGAGATATCTCTGGGTGGTCTTCCTGAGATGGGAAGTCAATAGGCGGCTCCTGAATGTTGACCTGATCATACGGTGTATCTGGAGCTTCTTCACCAACTTCAGAGGTGGGTGGAGAATCCACATCCAAGAGATAGAGCTTTTGTTGAACACGTCTATGTCCTCGAGTGAATTTCTCATCACAATTATAACAAAGCCATTTTTCTCTGCATGCCTGCATCTCTGTTTCGGACAAATGCTTGATAGGAGTTGGTCGAGGAGCTGGTGGGATGGGAGGTCGTTGAGAAATCATATTTCGGAAGTGAACAAAAGTGGGTTTGGAGTGTTGTTGGGCGAAAATATTGTCTTCTGCCAACTTAGCCAACCCCAACGCTTCCATCATTATGTTGCGACATAACATTTTGACCTCTGGGCGGATTTCATCCTGAAGACCACTGATAAAACAACTCTTGTAGAAGTCATCAGACAATCCTTCTATGTGGTTGGCTAGTTTCTCAAATTCTATCTGATACTCTCACACAGTGCCATTTTGACAAAGTTTAGTGAGTGCTTTGGTGAAGTCATCAAAAGCACTAGTACCAAATTGTTGCAAAAGGAGTTGGCAAAAATCTGTCCATTGTGGCTCATCATGAGCCTTGATGTACCAACGGTACCATTGAAGGGATTCCTGTTCCAAATGAAAGGATGCAAGTGGAAATTTTTGGACATCAAAAGTATTATGTAGACTGAAATACCGTTCTGCACAATAGATCCATCTAGGCGGATCAGTACCATTGAAGCGAGGAAATTCAAGCTTCGGACCATGGAAAGTGCTGGAAGAAGAGAACCCATTGGCTACAGAAGATTCTTGCTATCGGCTGTTGGTCATGGATGAATGCTGAAGATGGAGGCTGAGAAATTTTTCATCCAGATCTTGGAGTTTGGTTTGGATGGCTGCAAGTGCTTCCTCCATGGTTTTTGCTCCTATGCGGGTGACAACCCTAACCAGGAGTTTTTAAAAATTTTTTTTGGGAATGGATAGAAAAACACAAACAAAAGCTTATTTAGTAAATGAAAATTTGGATTTGCGAAAAACTTGGATGGGTAATTGGGGTTTGACTAGTTTTTGGACACTTTCTGATGGATAGGGAAGCAAAAAATGGGGATTTCAGAAGCAGGGTGAATGAATGATAAAATTTGTCAAAGAGGGACAAAGAAGCAGAAACAGGGAATGAACACGGTGGAAAAATTTGGAGGCGAATGGGTGAAAATTGAAGAAGTTATGGAAAACCCTAAAAATAGACAAATGTGAGATTTTTGGCTTTGGGAAGTAGAATTTGGGATAGGGTCTTCAGGAATGAAATATGCAGAATGGGATGGCAGGGGTGTCTGGAAAGTTTCAAGGGAAATGGAGTTAAAAAAAGGGAGATATGGCAAAAAAATGTAATTTTATACTTTTTTTTCTTCTAGGAATGGATCTGCAATGGCGCGGAAGGGATCGAAAACAGATAGATCCGAAACGTCGCCAAATGGATAAAAAATGGCTGGATCTGAAACGGATTTCAGAATAGTTCTGAAATGGCTAGATCTAGAACGATTGCCATAATGGATATGAAATGGCGGGATTTGAAACGGCTTAGAATGGATTTGAAACGGCGCGGCAGTGATCAACAATAGTTCAGCTGAAAATAGATATGGACCCCAGGTATGTGCAGCTTCTTATCGATTCAGGGGATTCACTCGGCCACCAATGCTATCTAACGGCTTGCGTATTGGGGCAGTACCCCTCACTCCACGGCTCAGGTAAAACTAATAACCGCTTTTCCACAAACGACAGCTCTTGGTTTACCTCATAGGTGGGAACTAGTCAATCAGGTAGGGGTCGTTGCCCTTTTTGCTGGCAGGTCCTCTCAATGGGCCAGCTACTTCGGGGTTCCTGTGGTACTCCTCACAATGAGTTTTAGGGCTTATGCCCAAGTACTTCCCACAGTTAAGTGGATAGGGATTATTCCTAGATCCAAAGCTGCGAAAAAAATGTTTTGGAAGAAATTTCACCCAGCGAGCCCAAGAAAGTTCTCTGATACCAGATGTGAAGAACTTGCAATATTTAATTAATGAAAACACACAAGATAGCAGAAACAATAGAACTCAGAATCACTTTTATATTGATCGCAGGCCACTTCAAGGGGGTAAACTCCTTTGAGCAAGCTCAATAAAAATAACTTCACGATACCTTCATTGGTCTCAACACAAACTTATATACTAAGTCTAGGCGCCAATACCATGGGTCAATACCATGTGTCAATACAAACCATGGGCCAATACAAAATATGGATCAACAATTACTACGGGATGACTTACAAAGCATATGCGTCCAACAACAATAATACAAACTATGGATCAACAAATACTACGGGACGACTTACAAAGCATATGCATCCAACAACAATATACTAACAAAGTAAATAAAAGGGTTGACATGGGTTCCTAACAACTTCACACAACTCTGGTTGTCACAGAAGATATAGGTAGCATCCAATGGGAGATCAAATACCTCAGGCAGTAGCTTCCTAATCCATACTGCCTCACAACTAGCTAAACAAGCTGCAACATACTCTATTTCAGATGTACTCAGTGCCACACAGGACTGCTTCCTACTAAACAAAGAGATCATACTGGATCCCATACTGAAGCAGCACCCTGAAGTGGTCTTCTGATCAATGGCACTGCCTTTCCAATCTGAATCAACATAACCCTCTAGGTTAAACTTTTGATTTGCATCATACTTGAGCCCATAATCAATTGTACCCTTCAAGTACCTCAGAATATGCTTTACAACAACTAGGTGAACATGTCTAGGATCTATCAGAAACTGGCTCAAGGTGTTCACCGCAAAGCAAATATCTGGTCTCGTGTTCGTCAAGTACATCAAGGACCCAATCAGTTGATGATACACTGTGACATCAGCCGTCTCAGATGAAGCATCACACAATAGCTTCAGGTTCGATGCCATAGGTGTGGCCATGGCCTTGTAGTCCATCATCTCGAACCTCTTCAGGATCTCTACTGCATACTTCCCTTGTCCAAGGAAGATTCCATCTGCACTCTGCCACACCTCCATACCTAGAAAGTAAAGCATTATACTAAAGTACTGGGTGCTTGTTTCAAACCATACAGGGATTTCTTCAATCTGCACACATATGACTCCCTGTCATGTGTCTCAAAACCGAGTGGTTCCTCCACATACACTTCCTCTTCGACTGCACCATTCAAGAAAGCCGTCTTGACATCCATATGGCGTATCTTCCACTTCATCAGTGCAGCCAGATCAAATACTGTTCTGATGGAAGTGTATCTAGCTATAGGTGCAAAAGTGTCTTTATAATCTATCCCCTCTTTTTGGGAGAAGCCATGAGCTACAAACCTCACCTTGTATTTCTCTGTACTACCATCTGCAGCATGCTTGATCTTATAGATCCACTTTGAAGTCACAATAGACTTCCCTTCTAGTCTTGGGACCACATCCCAAACATCATTCTTCATGATCAGCTAGTACTCCTCGATCATGCACTCTTCCATTACTGCATCCCTGATCTTGGGAACTTTGGATTCTTCAATATCTTCAATAGATAGTTTTCTTGAACTTCGTTGCTGGAACAAATGTTGTTGTCCTTCTTTTGTAGATGATTGTACATGATCTTTCCTACAAGTCAAATTCAATTACATGATTATAAACATCTCATAGTTTTTCAAAAAAAATAAATCTTACACATAAGTACATACGTCATACAGTCATGCAATTATCTTAGACAGTGCTTCAATATAACATTTATCCATATCCTGTATTCACATGGTAACTTTCTAGATGCCTTCCATCTCTACCAGAACATTTGTTAAGAGTGTGCACAACTCCCAACATGTTAGCAAAGAGGTTTCATTCTAGATAAGTAGCAATGGAATGTTGTACAGTGCCATAAGCCACTTAACCATCACATGCGTATTAGTAGTATACTGTTCATTAATGTAAATATCATAATATGCATAATACACATCCTAAATCTAGGAACATAAGTATGTACATAACTGAACAACATCATTTAGGTAAATGCCAATTCAAATACTTATCTTTGTTTAGTTGTTGGATGGACTCTGTAATGTCCCCATTCAAATAAGTTCATAGTAAGACAATCCCATCAATCCTACTAGTTTCCTAGGTTGGATGGGCACATGTGGGATGGTAATAAGGAAGCTAATAAATGATATTTAGACATTAGAGGGGTTCAAGCATTTAATAAATATGGTGAATAAATAAATTCAAGATAAATTCTAAGTGGCAATTGGTTTTGGAGACATATGGAGGTGGTGGGACCCACACTAGCTTGATTTTTCATAATACATGGTATCTCTCTTTTGCAAATTCGAATTAATGGGAATGTGAACACTCTTGGGTGAGTTGGTAAGTCATAACACATGTCATTGAGCATCTTAGGTCGAATTGGGAAGGATTGGTAACCTCCATGGAAGATAAAGAGTCAAAGTGGAAGTTTGTGGACACTTGGGCTAGATTCCCTAGCCCCTATGACACCAATGATGGAGCATCTATGAAAACTATGACAAATTGCAGACCTGACCTCTGACATCTGACCACTATGACACATCAGCACCAAAAATGGGCTCAAGGAAGGTGAACTTGGGAGTTGGGGAAGCCAAAAAGACTCAAAATCGAATTTGGGAGAAGATGGATGGTTGGAACTAGGAGACAAGTAGCAAATGTGGAATATTTCCTAAATGGAAATCTATTGAATCTATTGAGAGGATTTCGACCCTTAGAAGGCTAATGTTGGTTATAAAATATAGAAATGAATTATGAGAATGGCTTTTTATGATTTGAGAAAAATTGCATTTGTGAAGAGAGAGCTAGTGGATGACTAGTTTCCTGCCTTAGCCAATTTCGAGGGTGAAAGATTCCCATCCAAGTTGGTGTTTGGAGAGGCCACTCAGGTCTTTCAAGGTGCTTTAATGGAGTTTGTATTTACAAGTATCATCTATAGGAATTTTCATGGTTTGGTTTAGTGCAGCACTTTCTCTCCACCATTTCCAGTTTTGAAGGCATATTCATGCTCCTTGAGGGAGGGCGTTTTTGGTGAGCACTTGTGATTCTTGAGAGAGATTATCATGATATATTTCTGATTGTAATAGATTCATATCCTCTGTTATTAATATTCAGAAAGTATCAGGTCGAAATATCCACTGGTTGTATGCAAAACTATTGATTAATGAGCAAACAATGTCCATTTCCCCAATGCATTGATGTATGACACTATAATGTTGATTATTTAGAATGGATGGATGATTCTATGATATATTTGTGATCAATATACTTCCATGGATGTATTATACAAGTTTCATGTACTGTACTTGAGCATTTGAAGCATTTTTACTCAGTTTAGTTTTATTGGGAGGTGAAATAGTGTCATTTCCCCAAGGGTCGAATTGGGGGTTTTTGCTGTTGAATGTGAGAGAGTTAGAACAGTAGTAAAAATCAATTAATGGAGCATATGAGACCTTAATCACATACTTAACACATTATATACCTCTATTCATAAATTTTTGGGATTTTGGAGACATTTGGAAGGCCATTTGCAGTGTTACCCGGGGTGGATTTGATGCACAAATTACTAGTCAAAATTACATATATTGATCAGAATACAAAACAAGTTTGCAGCAGTATTTTGAGGGCCATAAAACATCCTTGAACCTGATATTCAAGTCTAAATACCATTCATACACTCCTACAGAAGATTTGGGAGCATTTGGGTTGATTTGGAGGTCAAAACAGTTAAATTAGTCAAAGGTTGAAATTGGGGAAAAAGTGGAAAAATTGGCATTTTAATAGAATTTTGAAAAAGGGTCATTACAAGTGGTATTAGAGCATGGTATTGGAACCTAATGGTATTAAAAATAATCCAAACAAATAAAACACCACCCTTTGAATCGGTAGTTGAAGAAGTTTTGGTTGAACAAGAGATAGTAGCAAAAAAAGAGTTTTTTTCTAAAACAATGGGTAGAGAGGAGGAGGAAAAATTAAGACATAAGGAGGAATTTATTGAAGCCTTAAAACCATGTTTTGAAGGAATTACCATGGTTATTCTAGATATGAATAAACAAATGATGAAAGGTTTCGAATTGTTGGGTAGCCAACTTTCAGGCAAAGGGATGATAGGAGATAATAGTGGTTCACACTCAGGGGAAAAGATGAAAGGGAATGAGCATATTTTCTCAAGTACAGGACCTCATAATAGACCTGATGAATTTCAAAGCACACAAAGGCATACTGCACCTAAATTTCTGACACCCAAAGAAGAGCCCAATCTTGAATTGGATTACAAGAAACTAGTAAATGATTGGAATGATTCGAATGAAGAGTGTAAAAGAGGTGTACCACTCAGTGACTACATTGATGCTATGCAAAAGATTAAAATGAAGGGAGACAATAGGATTCCATTCCAAAACAAAGAATTGAATAGTGCTATTGGAAAAATGTCACTTCCTACATTTGATGGTTCTTCTCAAAATTCTGCTAACACTTGGGTGCAAAAATTGGATGTATATTTTAAGCTGAATCCTATGTTGGAAGAGGATGCATTAAAAATGGCCATTTTGCATTTGGAAGGAGATGCCAATGAATGGTGGTTTCATGGGCTTAAAACCTTGGGTCATAATCAGGTTAAAACATATGGAGAATTTGTTGACAGGGTACTAGAAAGATTTGAACAAAAAGATCTAGAATTGCCTTTCAAAGAACTAGCTCAATTGAAGCAAACTGGGTCCCCTACCGAATATATGTTGGACTTTCAAAAATTATCAGTCAAGGTGGATGATGTATTTATGGGAATATTAGTATTGCTGTTCACTGAAGGTTTGGCTGAACCCTTAATAGGTTTGGTCAAAGCCCACAAGCCAACTACATTAAAAGATGCAATGAGCTTGACTAGGGATCTCCAAAATGTGCTTCCTAGAACGAGATTTCCTCCTAAGCCTAGCTACAAATTTGAAAAGAAACCTTGGCAAAGGGATGGATATGATAAGAAACCTTAGCAAAGAGAGTCATTTGAGAGGAATAAAAAAGAGGGACTAAACAGGGATGAACTTAGAAAAAAGAAATTGTGCTTCACATGCTTCCAACCATGGACACTGGGGCACAAATGTACCAAAGGAAAGGCTCAATACATAGAAGTATTTTCTGACAATGAGGGGTATGATGGGGGCATGGATGAAGATGGGCATATTTTAGATCAAGAAGAGGCATATGAGACAGCAGTAGAAGAGGAAAGACAAGAAGAAAATCAGCCTTCACCAGACAAAGCAAGAATGGCAGTGCTTTTAGCAGTACCTCGCTATCATACTATCCGATGCAAAGGTGTGGTACAAGGACAAAGAAATTCAGTTTGGTAGATGGAGGAGCCACTCATAAATTCATTGATGCAGAGATGGTAGAGAAAAGAAAGATACCTGTTGAACCATTTGATGGCTTCACAGTTGTCATTCCCGGTCACAACACAATGCAATGCAAAACATGGGTTCCAAAGCTGCAAGTCACCGTAGGTAACTATACTTTTGTTGATAGTTTTTATGTGGTTGATGTTGCTGATACTAATGTGGTTTTTGGAGTGCAATGGTTGTATTCAATAGGAGAGCATACAGTAAATTATCAAATTCCCGAAATGAAATTCCAAGATTCAAAAGGAGTACAAAGAATTGTGAGAGGGCAACACACTTATCCAAATCAAGTAGTAACTTGCAATAGTATGAGATCTATATTGAGGCATGGGGATATAGAATGGGCTGTTGAATGTCATATTACATCTCCCAAGCCAACTATAAATATTTTCAAACACCCAAAGGAGATAGAGAGACTTTTGCAAAAATATGAAAAGGTTTTTAGAGACCTTCCACATGGTAGGCCACCAGATAGGGGGGTTAAGCACAGTATTATTTTGGAGGAGGATACTTCACCCATTCAAATACCACCTTATAGACATCCTAAAAGGTTCAGAGATGAGATTGAAAAATCTATCCAAGAACTCCTAGAGTTGGGACTCATTAGACCAAGCTCTAGCCCTTATGCTTCTTCAGTAGTGCTAGTGAAGAAAAAAGATGGAACATTGAGAATGTGCATAGATTTTAGAGCCTTGAAAAAAAAGACTATCAAGAATAGGTATCCTATTCCTAGGATTGATGAGCTCATGGATGAGCTACATGGGGCCAAATACTTCTCAAAAATTGACCTTAGATTAGGGTATCACCAAATTCGAATGAAAGATGAAGATGTGCAAAAGACCACTTTTCGATGTCATTTTGGCCACTTTGAATTTATTGTCATGACTTTTGGGTTAACTAATGCTCTAGCCACCTTTCAAGCATGTATGAATAGGATATTTTGCAAGCAACTAAGAAGGTTTGTTTTGGTTTTCTTTGATGATATTCTCATTTACAGTAAAACATGGGAAGAGCATTTGCAACAATTAGAGATTGTGTTGAAAATCTTGCAAGAAGAGTCCTTATTTGCTAAGTTATCAAAATGTGAGTTTGGGATGAAAGAACTACTGTATCTTGGGTGCATTATTGGGCAAGAAGGAATGAAGGTACACATGGAAAAAATCAGGGCTATCTTGGAATGGCCATCACCAAAAAATATTACCGAATTGAGAGGCTTTATTGGCATATGCACCTACTATAGAAAATTTGTGAAAGGGTTCTCCAAGTTGACTTCTCCACTCACTGATTTGACTAAGAAGGATGCTTTCAAGTGGGATGACGAGGTTGAAAAGGCCTTCCAAAAAATGAAAGAGGTAATGAGTAGTTGTCCCATACTTGCACTTCCTAATTTTACTAAACCTTTTGTTGTGGAATGTGATGCTTCAGGTGGAGGAATAGGGGCTGTCCTAAAGCAAGGCCAACACCCCATAGCCTTTGAGAGAAAAAAGTTGTAACCTCATGAAAAACTTTACTCCATCTATGATAAAGAAATGCTGGCCATTATGCATGCATTGGCCAAATTCAGACAATACTTGGTGGGCATCAAGTTTGTGGTGAAAACTGACCACAATAGTCTAAGACACTTTCTCACCCAAAAAGATCTAAATGAAAGGCAACAAAAGTGGGTAAGAAAGATTCAAGCTTATGATTTTGATATTGAATATTTCAAAGTAAAGAATAATATAGTAGCAGATGCTTTGTCAAGAAGGCCTTCTTTTTCTCTCATGGATATTGCCAAGGATTGGAAAAACATGCTACTAGTTGAATATGCCAAAGACAAATTTGCTTGTGATGTGTTGGATGGAATCAAAGGGGATGATAATTATAAGATTTTGAATGGGATGATATATTATAAGGGAAGAATTTATTTAGTTCATAACTCCAAGCTCAAGTACCGAATTTTGCAAGAAGCACATGATTCCCCACTAGCGGGCCATCCGGGGATCTTCAAAACTTATAGACAGTTGAGGCAAAGATTTTTTTGGAAGGGGATGAAGGAAGATGTTCAGAAGTATGTGAATGAATGTAAAGCATGTCAACAAAAAAAATCAGAACTTCCATGTCCAGCCGGCCTATTATAACCATTGCCCATTCCGGAGCAGAAATGGGACAGTATTTCCATGGATTTCATCACCAGATTGCCTAAATCCTTGGGTAAGGATTGCATCTATGTGGTAGTTGATAGGTTGAAAAAATTTGCTCATTTCTTTGCTGTTACATCATATTTTAGTACTGCACAAGTGGCTGATATTTTTTTCAAAGAAATCTTCAGATTGCATGGGCTCCCCAAGAGCATTGTCAGTGATAGAGATAGTAGATTCATGGATGCTTTTTGGCAAGAAATTTTTAGATTGGTAGGCACTCAATTGAATCCAAGTACCATCTATAATCCACAAATTGATGGACAAACAGAGAGGGTAAACCAATGGTTGGAAGGATACCTAAGAAACTATGTGGGAGGGCAGCAAAAAGCATGGGCAAAATGGCTACACTTGGGTGAGTTTTGCTACAACACCACTTATCATATGTCAATAGGAATGTCTCCTTTCAAAGCTTTATATGGTTATGATGCACTTACATTTGTTGACATTATATTTGGTGATAGTAGAGCCCCAAAGGCTAAAGATTGGGTGGAAGAGAGCCAAGAAATTTTAAAGCTCTTGAAAGACAATTTGCAGGTTGCTCAAAATCAACAAAAACAATATGCTGATAGGCATAGAGAAGAAAGAACCTTTCAAGTCAATGATTTAGTATATTTAAGGTTTCAGCCTCATAAACAAACATTTCTAAAAAAGAATGGAGCAAAAAAATTAAAACCAAGGTACTATGGGCCATACAAGGTAGTGTGGAAGGTTGGAGAAGTAGCATATGAACTAGAACTTCCGGAAGGGAGTAAAATCCACAATGTATTTCATGTTTCTTGTCTCAAGAAAGCTCTTGGTCATCAAATCATCACTTCAGAAATAATTCCTCCTTTGGATGATGAAGGTTAGCTAACACTTGTTCCGGAAAATATTTGAAGACACGGGAAAGAAGGTTGATGAGTAGAACCATCAAATAATATTTAGTGCAATGGAAGGACTTACCAAATGAAGATGCCACATGGGAAGAGGAGAATATTTTGCAGTATCCAAATCTGAAATTGCTTGAGGACAAGCAATATTGGGTGGGGAGGACTGTAATGTCCCCATTCAAATAAGTGCATAGTAAGACAATCCCCATCAATCCTACTAGTTTCCTAGGTTGGATGGGCACATGTGGGATGGTAATAAGGAAGCTAATAAATGATATTTAGACATTAGAGGGGTTCAAGCATTTAATAAATATGGTGAATAAATAAATTCAAGATAAATTCTAAGTGGCAATTGGTTTTGGAGACATATGGAGGTGGTGGGACCCACACTAGCTTGATTTTTCATAATACATGGTATCTCTCTTTTGCAAATTCGAATTAATGGGAATGTGAACAATCTTGGGTGAGTTGGTAAGTCATAACACATGTCATTGAGCATCTTAGGTCTAATTGGTAAGGATTGGTAATCTCCATGGAAGATAAAGAGTCAAAGTGGAAGTTTGTGGACACTTGGGCTAGATTCCCTAGCCCCTATGACACCAATGATGGAGCATCTATGAAAACTATGACAAATTGCAGACCTGACCTCTAACATCTGACCACTATGACATGTCAGCACCAAAAATAGGCTCAAGGAAGGCGAATTTGGGAGTTGGAGAAGCCAAAGAGACTCAAAATCAAATTTGGGAGAAGATGGAAGGTTGGAACTAGGAGACAAGTGGCAAATGTGGAATATTTCCTAAATGGAAATCTATTGAATCTATTGAGAGGATTTCGACCCTTAGAAGGCTAATGTTGGTTATAAAATGTAGAAATTAAGTATGAGAATGGATTTTGATGATTTGAGAAAAATTGCATTTGTGAAGAGAGAGCTAGTGGATGACTAGTTTCTTACCTTAGCCAATTTCGAGGGTGAAAGATTCCCATCCAAGTTGGTGTTTGGAGAGGCCATTTAGGTCTTTCATGGTGATTTAATGGAGTTTGTATTTGTAGGTAGCAGCTATAGGAAGTTTCATGGTTTGGTTTAGTGCAGCACTTTCTCTCCACCGTTTCCAGTTTTGAAGGCATATTCATGCTCCTTGAGGGAGGGCATTTTTGGTGAGCACTTGTGCTTCTTGAGAGAGATTCTCATTATATATTTCTGATTGTAATAGATTCATATCCTCTTTTATTAATATTCAGAAAGTATCAGGTCAAAATACCCACTGGTTGTATGCAAAACTATTGATTAATGAGCAAACAATGTCCATTTCCCCAATGCATTGATGTATGACACTATAATGTTGATTATTTCGAATGTATGGATGATTCTCTGATATATTTGTGATAAATATACTTCCATGGATGTCTTCTACAAGTTTCATGTACTGTACTTGAGCATTTGAAGCATTTTTACTTAGTTTAGTTGTATTGGGAGGTGAAATAGTGCCATTTCCCCAAGGGTCGAATTGGGGGTTTTTGTTGTTGAATGTGAGAGAGTTAGAACAGTAGTAAAAATCAATTAATGGAGCATATGAGACCTTAATCATATACTTAACACATTATATACCTCTGTTCATAATTTTTTGGGATTTTGGAGACATTTGGAAGGCCATTTGCAGTGTTACCCGGGGGGGATTTGATGCACAAATTACTAGTCAAAATTACATATATTGATCAGAATACAAAACAAGTTTGTAGTAGTATTTGGAGGGCCATAAAACATCCCTGAACCTGATATTCAAGTCTAAATACCATTCATACACTCCTACAGAAGATTTGGGAGCATTTGGGTTGATTTGGAGGTCAAAACAGTTAAACTAGTCAAAGGTCGAAATTGGGGAAAAAGTGGAAAACTTGGCATTTTAATAGAATTTTGAAAAAGGGTCATTACAGAATCCCTCTTGATCTTTGCTTTATGGAGTGCTCCCTATTGATCTTTTCTTCCTTGCAGGAACTATTGGAGCATGCTCCCTCTTGATCTTTGCTTCCTGGATTACCTGTCCTTGAACTTATCTCCATCTTGGACCACTATGCATGCTTAGGTATGCACTAGTGTCATCATTGTGTTATCCTCAAGATCTCATACATAACCATACATACATTAGTATAATCATTATAATCTTAAACATGTATGGTCATGATCATTTCATACACAGGTAATTTATCACAAGCGTTAGTATTCAAGGTTTCAGGGAGGAATTCTATTACTCATGCATATTCTTATTTGACCATTATTAGGACTCTTCTGGTTAGTCATATCATCAATAAAAGTAAGAAACACAATATACATAAACTGTTGATTACTTAAACTTCTAACTTCAAGAATAATCATTCATACAAAATTATAAGATCCTAACACAAGGTAGGATTCTAACTTGATATAGGAAAAACATACTTGGTTATCATGTTTGCTAGCTATGTCTAACATACCCAAACAATGTCTTCTTGTTCTATTCAATGACTTGTGCTTAGTAACCTGCATAACTCATAAGTTAACCATTGTAGAACGAAATTATACATACCTCGTAAGTAGAGCTTCTATAATGGATATGGATGAGTCTTTGTCTTCATGTCACCATGGTCATATGTTCTTGATCTAGAACTTGATCTATCTTTATTGATGTACCTTTCATGTTAGCGGACAACATCAACCTCATACAACATCATGGTGCATTAGTACAATCATAAGTGTCATAACTCTAATCAATGAATGTCTACAAGCATTCATACTTTTACTAAGGTGATAAGACAAGTCTAAGATTAATCAAGATTGTACTAATAATATGAAGACAAACATATCATAAACTTAATCATGAGCAGTTTTCACAAACATACCTGTATCTCTTCAAGTAATACCTATCGGGATTTCTTGTAGACTTCTTGTGTAAGGCCTTAGCCTTATCTCCCTCTGGAACTGGAATCTCTTCACTTATGTAGGTGTCCAATTCATCATTTTCTAGGATTAACCCAATCCACTTTGATTTGTTGAAACTAGATCTCGAGCTGGATTAGGGTTTGTCATAGAAACCCTAAAAATTCAAACTTTGAATTTCAAACTTCTGATTGGATGAAAACATGTGCCTTGTTGAGTTGGTAAAGCTAGTATACTTCAATTTTGAAATCTCCAAAATTTGACCCCTCAAAATTGCCTTTGAAACTTCTGGATCTTCTAGACAGGATCCCAAACTAGCGTTTGATAAAGCCCGGTCTTCTTCCCATCCAAAAGGTTCGATCTTGTGCTCTAAACTTCAATTTTTCTGAGGATCTTCCAGCCATGCTCACAGATTTCAAAAATTCCAACTTTTGCAGAAGCCCTAATTTTCCATCTTTCTGATCAAAATCCCGAACTAGGGTTTGATCAAGCCCAACCTTCTGCCCAACCAAAAAATTTGATCTTGGTCTCTAAATTTCAATTTTTATGAGGAGCATTCATCCGTGGACTCTGATTCCAAAATTTCCAACTTTCTCTGAAGCCCTAAATTCCCGCAGCAGTGACAAGCCAAAAATGAAGGTGCTCAAAATCTAATTCTGTTTTGACAGAAATATGCACCTGATTGTTTCTAATGCATCTCTGAAATTACAAATCCACAGGGTCTGAAACTTCATCATGTGGTATCCTAACCTGTTATCTTTCCAACCCCACAGGTCTGACCTAAATTGGTGTTAAAATTCAATATGCTAAGACAGAAAATAGCAGCATTACATTCCATTTCACAATAATAGCATATACAGGATCACTGAAGAAACAACAAGCATAGCATAAACACAAGAGACACAGATTTATCCTGGGAAACCCTCATGGGGTAGAAAACCCAGCAAAGCTTCCTCAAAAATAGATGACCAACAATATACAAAGATGCAAACCAAAGACATGATCTCCTCCTCCACTATAGCAGACCTCTCCTCCACAAGTGCGCCTCTCTCAAGTGAGTGAGTGTATCAAATGAGGAACACACATCCTCTATTTATACACTACTCTAACATATATTTTACACAAGTACATGTAGGCTCGTATTTAACCATTAGGTTAAATACCCTATTATAACTGACTGGGCCGACCCCCACATGGTGGGTCTAATAACCCTAGTTACCACAACTTATCAAAGGAATAAACATCTCCGGATACATAATAAAATCACCTCGGAGGGATGGAACATCTCCGGAATAAATAATGTATAAATATAATATTCTTAGAAGTTACAATATTCAACACTCCCCCTTAACGAGAAGGATATTATAACAACATCTGCAGGATCAAGGAGTCATTCATTACATCATCTATATATCATCGGAAGCTTTCTTCAATTCATCATTATCAGTAATTTGACTAGTTACTGGAACATCAACATCATCAGAGTTGATAGTACTCAATCATCAACATCGTCATCACACGATCATCAGCATCATAATCAGCATCGTCATCATACGATCAACAACATCGTCATCACACGATCATTAACATCGTCATCATATGATTAGCATCATCGTTATCACACGATCAGTAGCATTGTCATCAGCATCGTCATCATACGATCAGCAGCATCGTTATCACACGATTAGCAGCATCGTCATCACATGATCAATCCAGTTCTCTTTAAGACCTATGTCCAAGGATGATGCAATCTAGTCATGTACCTTTTGAACCGAAGTCCAGGGACGATCCAGTCCTATCATGTACCTTTTGAACCGAAGTCCAGGGATGATCCAGTCCTATCATGTACCTTTTGAACCGAAGTCCAAGGACGATCCAGTCCTATCAATTCTCGGAGACCTCATGTCTACGGCTCAGTTCATAGGACCAAAGTCCAAGGATGATCCAATCCTTACTGTACATTTAGGACTGCATCCAAGGATGACTTAATCCTCAACCGTACATTTAGGACTGCGTCCAAGGATGACTTAATCCTCCATCGTACATTTAGGACCACGTCCAAGGATGACTTAATCCTCCACCGTACATTTAGGACCACGTCCAAGGATGACTTAATCCTCCACCGTACATTTAGGACCACGTCCGAGGATGTCTTAATCCTCCACCTTACATTTAGGACCACGTCCAAGGATGACTTAATCCTCCACCGTACATTTAGGACCACGTCCGAGGATGACTTAATCCTCCGCCGTACATTTAGGACCACGTCCGAGGATGACTTAATCCTCCGCCATACATTTAGGACCACGTCCGAGGATGACTTAATCCTCCACCGTACATTTAGGACCACGTCCGAGGATGACTTAATCCTCCACCGTACATTTAGGACCACGTCCAAGGATGACTTAATCCTCCACCGTACATTTAGGACCACGTCCAAGGATGACTTAATCCTCCACCGTACATTTAGGACCACGTCCAAGGATGACTTAATCCTCCACCGTACATTTAGGACCACGTCCAAGGATGACTTAATCCTCCACCGTACATTTAGGACCACGTCCAAGGATGACTTAATCCTCCACCGTACATTTAGGACCACGTCCAAGGATGACTTAATCCTCCACCGTACATTTAGGACCACGTCCAAGGATGACTTAATCCTCCACCATACATTTAGGACCACGTCCAAGGATGACTTAATCCTCCACCATCCACCAAGGACTTCATTCTCGAAGACATATGTCTACGACTCTTCTTTCGGACTGAAGTCCAGGGATGATCCAATCCCCTCACATGTTCACCAAGAACTTCATTCTCGAAGACATACGTCTACGGCTCTTCTTTCAGACTGAAGTCCAGGGATGATCCAATCCCCTCACATGTTCACCAAGAACTTCATTCTCGAAGACATACGTCTACGGCTCTTCTTTCGGACTGAAGTCCAGGGATGAACCAATCCCCTCACATGTTCACCAAGAACTTCATTCACGAAGACATACATCTACGGCTCTTCTTTCGGACTGAAGTCCAGGGATGATCCAATCCCCTCACATGTTCACCAAGAAATTCATTCACGAAGACATACGTCTACGGCTCTTCTTTCGGACTGAAGTCCAGGGATGATCCAATCCCCTCACATGTTCACCAAGAACTTCATCAAAACATGTGTCAATCATGTATCCTCATCATCAAAACATGTATAACAAAACATGTATCCTCATCATCAAAACATGCATAACATCTATCATAAAAAGCATGTATACATCTATCATCAAAAGCATGTATACATCTATCATCAAAAGTATGTATATCTAACATCAAAAGCATGTATACATCTATCATCAAAAGCATGTATATCTAACATCAAAAGCATGTATACATCTATCATCAAAAGAAAAAATATAAGATTCCTAAATCTAAATAATTCTAAGTAACTAGGTGCAGTAAATAGGTAACCTCATCATTGATGAGACAGACTTGTTATCAGATACTATGCTACTCCCCCTTTCGAGGAGGGTCCTTCTGGACTATACCAAGCTTGTCTCGGAAGCATTCAAACTTTACTTGAGACAGAGGTTTAGTCAAGATATAAACAATCTGATCCTCAGTGCTTATATACTCGAGCTTGATAGCTCCTCTCTGCACCATATCTTGTATATAGAAGTATCGGATCTCTATGTGTTTTTGACTTATCGTGGAATACAAGATTTCTTATCTTGATGCAGTTTTGAATGTCACAAATAATCATAGTGGAATCCATTTCTAAGTCAAACACTCCATATAATAGCTTCTGAAGCCACACTGCTTCACAGCTGGCAGAGCAGATAGCTATATATATTCTGTTTCAGCAGTACTGAGAGCCACACTAGATTGTTTCTTGCTGAACCATGAGATCATGGCAGATTCAAGACTATAACATCCACCTAATGTACTCTTTCTGTCTGAGGCACTTCCTGCCCAATCAGAATCTGAGTAACCATGTAAACGGAATTCATGACCTCCACGATAATATAGACCAAAATCTAATGTACCTTTTAGGTACCTCACTACATGCTTTGCAGCTATTAAGTGAACCTTTCTAGGTTCTACTAGATACTGACTTAGGGTATTTGCAGCAAAGCATATATCTGGCCTAGTATTTTTTAAATACATCAATGACCCAATGATTTGTCTATATAGGGTTAGGTCCACTAAATACGATGAGTCATTAACTAATAACTTCAAGTTGGAGTCCATGGGAGTGGCCATGGCTTTATACTCCAACATATCAAATATTTTTAGAAACTTCACAGCATACTTACCTTGATTTAAAAGATTCCTTTTGGATCTTGCCATACTTCTAGACCTAAGAAGTAGTGCATTAATCCGAGATCTTTCATTTTCATTTCTGCAGCCATTTTCATGATCTGTTTCTCATTCCTTGTGAGAAAGAGATCATCGTCATACAATAATGGTATGATAGGTTCATCATCCACAACCTTAAGGTAAAGGTTAGGATCAGCTTTACTTCTGGTAAATCCCAAGCTTTGTCATGAAGCTATCAATTGTCCATTATTCACACTCTGCATTGAGTGATCTTCTGCATATCTATCTGTGCCATCTCTAGTCAGACGGGTCTACTAATACGAGCCTCAAAATCATTCGAACTCTGTGGTGAGTTCCTTCTTGCATCCATGTCATATGTGTATAAAAGCCATATTCAACCTTGTAGCAAAGTTTGAGATCCACATTACCCATGATGATCATTAAGCTCATCAATTGACTACCAATCCTGGGTACCCATACAGAACCTGATTCACACTTCTTCTTTAATTATACCATTAAGAGAATGGTCTTATCTAGCCACTTGGAGAAAAACATCTCATCATGATTCTCTTCCTCTTTCTAAGAGAATCTTCTAGCCACAAGCCTTCTATAGTGTGTTTGATTTGTAAAACTTTTGTTGAACATCCATTGCTTGTTCAGTGTTCATCATTCATCATGATCTTTCCTACAAATCAAAATTAAGTACATGATTAGTAATACTTCATAATCATCAAATCATATTGACATGATAACCTATTATGCATACAGATATCATTTACATAGTTATGCAACTATTTTGACCAATACTTTGGCACAACACTTTTCCATATCCTGTATGCATACAGTGGCTATCTAGATGCCTTCCATCTCTACTAGAACATACTATTGAGAGTGTTCACAACTCTCAGCATGTCAGCAAAGAGGTTTCATTCTAGACAAGCAACAATGGAATGTTTGTCCAACTTACCAATCATATGCATATTAGTAGCATGATATATTCTAGGAATACAAATATGCATACAAGCAATATCATTTACTATTTCTAATAACAACTCAAATACTTATCTTTTATGTTTGTGTGGTTGCCTCCCGCTTGATCTTCTGTATGTCTTCTGAACTTCTATTCATTCTGTACCACTGTGCATGCTCAAGTGTGCACTAGTGTCATTCTCATGATCTCATACATTCATTAGTATATTCTCAATATTATCAAAACATTCTAATTCTAAATAATCTTGAATATGTATAGTCATGATCATTAGTATTCAGGATTTCAAGGAAGTCTTCTTTTACTCATGCATATTCTTGTTTGATCTAGTTAGTTAAATCATCAACCAAGATAAGAGACATAATATGCACAAACCTTTGATTACTAACTTTATGAATAAGCATAACCAATCATACCAAGTATACTTATATAAGGGATCCTAACACAAGGTAAGATTCTAACATGACATAGGAAAACATACCTGGATTAGTATACCTGCTTAGTTATGTACAACATACCTAAACAATCTCTTCAATGATTTAGAGATCCTGAGCTAGAACCTGCATGTCTCATAGGTTAAACATAATATAACAAAGTCATACTTACCTCGTAAGTGGATGAGTCTTTGTCTTCATGTTGTCATGGTCATGGAACTTGATTTGTCTTTTGTGATGTACCTGTATCTTGTTAGCAGACAACATCAACCTCACACAACACCATAATGCATAAATACAATCATATAGCCCTAATCAATGAATGTCTTCGATCATATTCATACTGTTGATAGGGTCATAAGACAATTCTAACATTAATCAAGATTGTACTAAATAACATGAAGACCAACACATTATGAACTTAATCAAGAATCAGATTTCAAGACATACCTGAACCTCCTTAAGTCATACCTGTCAAGACTTCTTGTAGTCTTCTTATGTAAGGCCTTAGCCTCAACTCCCCCTAAAACTTGATCAGGAGCTTGATTAGGGTTTGCTAGAGAAACCCTAAAAATTCAATCTTTGACTTTCATACTTCTGAATGGATGGAAGGATGTGTCTTGCTGAGCTGATCAAACTAGCATACTTCAATTTTGAAATTTCCAAAATTTGACCCCTCAAAATTGCCTTCAAAATTTCTGGATCTTCTGGACAGGAACCCGAACTAGGGCTTGATGAAGCCCACCCTTCTTTCCAATAAAAAGGTTCGATCCAAGGCTCTAAACTCTTATTTTTCTGAGGAGCTTCCAGCCATGGTTACAGACTTCAAAAATTCCAACTTTTGCTGAAGCCCTAATTTTCCATCTTTCTAATCAAAATCCCGAACTAGGGTTTGATCATGCCCGGTCTTCTACTCAACCAAAAAATTCGATCTTGGTCTCTAAATTTTGATTTTCCTGAGTAGCATTCATCCGTGGACTCCGAATCCAAAAATTCCAACTTTCTCCGAAACCCTAAATTCCGGAAGCCATGAATGAATGTGCTCAAAAAATAATTCTGTTTTGACAGAAATATGTACCTAATTGTTTCTGCTGTAACTCTGAATTTTTTGATCCACGGGGTCTGAAAACGTTTCTTGAGATAGCCTGGCCTGTTATCTTTCCATCTTAACAGGTCTGACCTCAATTGGACTCTCTGAGACTGTAATACCCCTCCTTTAGGATCTATTATTTCTGTAAATGTAAGTGAATATTGTACATGTTCCCTGGTGAAGAGCTCAAGGCCAAGGCTCACCAGTAAACTTTGTAACTTAGATGATGGCGCATTTAAAACGAAAGGTGACTGGGTCCTCGGAGGGAAACGTGAATGAACAAGAATCTATGAGTAGATGACCATAGTATTACGTATCCTATTAAAGATATGATGATATTAAGTAGAAGTTCATCCTAGTAGGATCACTGTGCATCTAACGCAACTAATAAGGCGTACTTCTCAATCATGATAGGCCTAATAAGGGTAATACAATTTAGTAGAGATTATAATTATCTTAACTCGACATGAAATGCCAGAGTGGCATCTATAAAGATCTAAAATAGGGGGCAAGCCAAGAGAGTCATACTTTAGATATTATAATCACCTTATGATGTAGATCATTCTAAAGTATTTCCATGTCATACATATATATATGAAATAATCATATATTGTTATAATGACACAAGATGTCAACATTTTAATAACTACTTTTTATATGAGATAATTTTTGTATATGAGATGTTCATCGATCATAGCAAAGCACCTTTATAATTACACACATAAGTATTATAAATTATATAATGAAAGGGCCACGGTGAGTGGTATGAACCTTGGAATTAATTAATGGGTAACTTCCTTGTACTAGGAGTTATGAGTTATCGAAATGAAATTTCGAACTTGCGTCATGGTGGAAATACTCTTACGCCTCTCTAGGAATGCCTTGGAAATCTTCTCGGGCGATGTCTCCAAGGTGGAAGAGAACACCTAACTTTTCCTTCAACTGCCATTTGTCTCTTGATGGGATCTTAGTTGCCAGTTGTCGCTGTTTGGACTTGAGATGACAAGTGTAACCGATTGAAAGATCGATCTGGAATGGAAATAAAGAGGATTGCGATGGAAGTATGGGGGGGGAAATCGAGGTTTGGATTATTTGATGGAGGAGAGAAGTTCTGCGTGAGGAGATCGGGAACACTGATTCGCAATGAGAGAAAGGGAATATCCCTGGTGGGGTTCACGATGCAATGGTGAGGACCACTAAAGATGGAACGGTTGAAAACGCCCAATCCCAAGGTAGAGACGACCTCTGTGCCTTCTTTTCAACTGAGTTGAACCACCACGGAGTTGCTAGACTTTTATGGAGTGAAGGCGTTTGACCTCTGCCAGAAATGTGGAGGCATAATAGAAGATCTCGGATTTAGGAGAAACGATGCTGAACTCTGTGCAGGAAATTACTTTTGGGTTTTTCTGTAACTGAGATCCAGGTTAGCATTTTCTTGTAGTGAGCTCTATCTGCATGTTAAATATGTTGATCTATTGGCTCATTAATTATCTCGAAAAAGATTAGTCTGATTAGTATGCTGAAGAATCAGGTTTTATTTCATTGCTATGTTTTGCTTGAAGGAAGAACACTAAAGCTCTATCTGCATGCTGCACCAGACTGATTGATTGCGTGTAATTCATCCGTTGTCTTTTCCTGTTGTATAGAATGCTCTATGTTAGTAGCTCCCAGATGTCTGTTCCCTATTTGTATTAACATAAAATTGTGGCCCGTGGACTCTGCATATCCTTATTGTCGCCGCGATTCGTTTGGAATCCAGCCAGATCTAGGTTAATACACATATTGCTATGTTTTGCTTAAAGGAAGAACACTAAAGCTCTATCTGCATGCTGCACCAGACTGATTGATTGCGTGTAATTCATCCGTTGTGTTTTCCTGTTGTATAGAATGCTCTATGTTAGTAGCTCCCAGATGTCTGTTCCCTATTTGTATTAACATAAAATTGTGGCCCGTGGACTCTGCATATCCCTATTGCCGCCGCGATTCGTTTGGAATCCAGCCAGATCTAGGTTAATACACATATTGCTATGTTTTGCTTGAAGGAAGAACACTAAAGCTCTATCTGCATGCTGCACCAGACTGATTGATTGCGTGTAATTCATCCGTTGTGTTTTCCTGTTGTATAGAATGCTCTATGTTAGTAGCTCCCAGATGTCTGTTCCCTATTTGTATTAACATAAAATTGTGGCCCGTGGACTCTGCATATCCCTATTGCCGCCGCGATTCGTTTGGAATCCAGCCAGATCTAGGTTAATACACATTGCCACTAACTATCTCTGGCATATGGTATCCCCACTGAATGTCTGATTTCAACTTATGTATATTATGTTGCTTCACAACAAATAGTATTTATGTTTTTACATCTGTATTTTAATCGATGGACAAAGATGATCTCTATATCCCATTATTGATAGAGTGTACTTAGCTTGAGGGAGGGCTTAGATAATCAATTTGGGTAAATATTTTTGTATAAGAGACCCTTATATTATCCCTCGACAGATAGTGTAATGTTATAGTGTAACTGCATGCTAAATGCACAACTTTGAAGATTGTGTTAACCCCTGTCTGCATGCTGCACCAGACTGATTGATTGCGTGTAACTCTAAGATTTCATTGTTTGTAAGTTACTTCATCTCTGTCGAGATATATGGAAAAGCATTGTTGGATAATAGTGAGTTTTGTTTTTGTTATGTTCCTATTGGTATGGTTGGCTTAGTCATAGTTGATAACTCGGAATCTATCTCTGTTCACATTTATATCCCTTAAATGAGAGAGTCGAATTTCAGCGATCTCTGCATTGAGCTAGAGGGAAAATGTGATGCGGATGGGGTTACAGGGGATTGCTTTCGGGCTTCTGCAAACTGAGATCTGGGGAAAACGATCTATGCGAGGATTGAAGTAATAATTATAATAATATCTGCTTGTGCATGTATTGCTGGGGCAAGGTGTTAAGACATCTGCGCCATCTGTCGAATTAAAAATCGAATAGATCCCCATAGATCCCAGATATTTTTCTCAGTTTCAAATCGGCGTACTTCTGTGCAGATTCAGGGAATAGTGTTATAGATCTGAGTCTCATATAGGTGTGTACCTGTTACCCGTCATGAGTGATGGTTGTGCTAAAATAATTAAACACTGTGTCTTTATAACCTTAAACGGTGTGTTAGTTTTAGTCTTTAGTTGTGTAGTAGTTGCAATCCATTGGCTAACAGCAACCCTCCGTTGACGTGAGCTTAGTTTCTCTCAGCTCAAACGTTGCCTACGTGTTACTCTATTTTTATTTGAAAGAAGATGTATCATAAGATTATTAAAGTATGGGTAGCAGTTCATGGCATTACGGGGAAGTAGTAAAGATTGAGTGATAGTTAATACGGTTAAAGCATCTTGTGAAATTAGAATGGATGTACGATATTACTTGGAAAGAATTGGAGCAATGACACTAATTCATGTAATTCATTAAATGTCTATTGAAATGAATTAGGAATGTTTGTTTCATATATGGCTTATTTTTAAGATTGATTAATTGAATGGTGTCGTGTTTGATGGATGAATCAAGGCGATCTCCTGGAGAGATTCGACTTACTCTATACTCTATTCTGTAGGGTTGTACATGATAGAGAGGAAACTCCATTAATAAGTCTTGATGCCGTGACAGGGCTAACCCTGCAGACCTCTGTATAGTAGTCTTATTGTAATTCTATATTGCAGCCTTGTGATGGAAGGCTTCGAATTTTAGAAGGAGATTTATCGCAACGATGTTGCTGGATTGTAATCCCTGTTTTTCCTTTAAAAAATAATAAAAGATGCACACACACTTTTGTGGACTAGCCCGTGTACGGGTGAACCACGTTATATTTTGTCTCCTATGATTCCTATGGTGTTTCCAACGTGTCTTATGTATGAGTATTTGTTTCTGTCCTTAAAAACGTTTAGGATTTTCTTTGATGTATACGACTCCTGTACAAGATTGGTTATTGATATAATGCTTTGTTTAGGATTATGATTATATTGTTACCAATTGGATGTGTCTATCTTTAAAAGTTTATTTTGATATGCAAGGTTGTTTTAACAATGGAGTAAGTAATTCATGAAGAACTAGACATGTTAAAGTTAAAATGGCGATAGGAGAATTTTATGGAATTTGTTGACCTTTGACATAAGGGAGTAAGTTTGGTAAGAATGTTTTAAATAATTCTATGTGTTAAATTAGAAATTGCTAAATCTCTGAAAAACTCACCAATACTAATCCGCTTATACTTGGAGATGTGACAGAGACAGAGTTATGCCAAGTGTCGCAACGTGACCTGTTTATGGGATAAAACAGGAGAGCGAACTTGTACGGCGTGCCACGTGTCATTGTTTGAACTTCGGCCTCTGAAAATTTTTCTTGAGATATCTTGCCCTGTTATATTTCTATCCTGATAGGTCTAACCTCAATTGAACTCTCTGAGAGAGAGTTATGCCAAGTGTCGCAACATGACTTGTTTATAGAATAAAACAGGAGAGCGAACTTGTACGGTGTGCCACATGTCACTGGTTTAGTTTCAGCCTCTGAACAAGTTTCTTGAGATAGTACAGTCTGTGTACTACCTATCACTTTTTACGAAATTTCATTTGGAGCTTCCTAGCCCAAGTTATGACCTTTTTTCCTAGGTCACCTGATTTTGACTGAGATCTGGAAGAGGCAGAAACCCTAACTTGTACTGATCATAACTCACAAAGTACAACGAATCTGAGGGTTCCCTTTGGACACAAGGTACCTGGGGATGTTATCTACGACTTGTAAACTTTTTAGATCCTGAAACGTCGTATAAATAGATTTATAGCGAAAGTTCCACGATGACTCGTTTTTCTATATAAAACCCTAACCTTCAAATTGTCGCAAGAGAAGCAAGTGTCGTAAGTGCCATACATTGCCTTCCTTCAGGTTAGATCTGATACCATGTTAAAATTCAATATGATAAGACAGAAAATGGAAGCATTACATTCCATTTCACAATAATAGCATATACAGGATCACTGAAGAAACAACAAGCATAGCATAAACACAAGAGACACAGATTTATCCTGGGAAACCCTCATGGGGTAGAAAACCCAGCAAAGCTTCCTCAAAAATAGATTACCAACAATATAAAAAGATGCAAACCAAAGACATGATCTCCTCCTCCACTGTAGCAGACCTCTCCTCCACAAGTGCGCCTCTGTCAAGTGAGTGAGTGTATCAAATGAGGAACACACCTCCTTTATTTATACACTACTCTGACATATATTTTACACAAGTACATGTAGGCTCGTATTTAACCATTAGGTTAAATACCCTATTATAACTGACTGGGCCGACCCCCACATGGTGGGTCTAATAAACCTAGTTACCACAACTTCTCGGAGGAATAAACATCTCCAGATACATAATAAAATCACCTCGGAGGGATGGAACATCTCCGAAATAAATACTGTATAAATATAATATTCTTAGAAGTTACAATATTCAACAATTGGATTCTCTGAGAGAAAGTTATGCCAAGTGTTGCAATGTGACCTCTTTATGGGATAAAATAGGAGAGCAAACTTGTACGGTGTGCCACGTGTCATTGGTTCAATGTAGGCCTCTGAAAAATGTATCTGAGAAACTATAGTCCGTTCTCTACTTGTCATGTTTTGCGAAATTTCATTTGGATCTTCCTAGCCGAAGTTGTGACCTTTTTTCCTACGTCACCTGTTTATGACTGAGATCTAGAAGAGGCAGAAACCCTAACTTGTACAGATCATAAATCACAAATTACAACGAATCCGATGTTTTGCTTTAGACTCAAGGTACATGGGGATGTTATCTACGACCTGTGAAAGTTTCATAACCTAAACCTTCTCCAAAATGAATTTATAGCGAATGTTCCACAATGGCTGGTTTTTGCTATATCAAGCCCTAGCTTCTGATTTGTCGCAAGTGCAACAAGTCTCATAAATGCCATAGCATTCATTCCTTTAGGATAGATCTGATACCATGTTATTTTTCATCATTTAATTCAATAGATCTAGAATCTTAACTAAAAGAACAACATGTACAACATATCAAGCATAAGAGACAAAAGACAAGAGACACAAAACATTTCACTAGGGAAAAACAAGAAGGTGAAAAACCCCGCAACTTCCTCATAGATAGAATAAGCATCAATACAAGGATCACAATGATCAAACCCAAGAGATATATATCCTTAGCAGCATGCTCCTCCTCCACTTGTGCACACCCTCCTCTTCTCTCACTAATGTGAAGTGAGTGAATGAGAAAATGTGTAAAATGAGAGAGTCGCACTCTCTATTTATACTCTAACTTGACTTGACCTTTACTCAACTAGGTCGGCCCCAACTTAACCACTTAACATAATGCTGACTGGGCCGACCTCTACTAGGGTGGTCTAATAACCCTTTGAAACACATGACTCATACACGGCCGACCCCATCAAGGTGGTCTAATAACCCATCAAGTATAAGTTACGACACTTACAATATAACTTGTGACACATGCAAGTACAACTGTCGACACTTCCAATCGGAGGAATAATACATATCCGTTGGGGATACAATAAAGTACAATTACAATATACAAGTGAATATATTCTGAAGTTACAAATACATCAATAGAATTTCAATGAAATCCATGTCACAACCATGCATTCACACAATTCCTCTCAACATAGGTATCCACAAATATGCATAAACAATCACAGGGTTTGCCTAGTCTTTTAATGTATATACACACAATTCCTCCTTGCATTGATTCATCAATTACAATAATTCCATGTCATGCATTCCACCATGATGTGTTGGAAGGTATAGCTAATTCCTTGACACATCACCCAACCATCTCCACAATCGCTTAGTTTACTTATCTGGGTGACTTCCTTCTCCACCCAAACAATACATCAGGAGTTTTCTCACTCCTTGGTTATTGGAAAATAGGTTTCATCCCAAATTAACACCAATAGGGAGTTCATGGGATACTTTTGTAGCACCATAGAATTATAATTCCAACCACATTATGGCCTTAACCATTACTATCTCATATGGCATGCACTACCACAACAGGACCATAAGTCCTCACTTGCTTTGGTTATTAAACTCATAACCAACATACAAAAATGTAATGATATATTTTCATATGAATGTGTTTACAATTGAAAATAACTAGATGGTATAAGGATCATTTCCCTTACTACCACATACCTCACCATACCCGGTGGGATAATGTTCACATAAATCCATTCAACACCAAATACATACCAATTTACAATTATTAAATATGGCTCAAGGGATTCTTACTTAATCCCCTTTTTGTATGCAATCATAAATAAACCATTACCTCCATGTCTTCCATTAACATCTGTGATGTTACCTGATCAGTTGGTCTCCTGCAAAGGATTACACCATCCTTCCACCAACCTCTTGATCATAGATTTGTTTCCCCAACCTTTCTTCATAAGGTTGTTGGTCACATGCAACAACATCATAAACATCTCTAGCAATGCTTCGGTTGTATTTGGTCCTACAACCAATGCAAACACCACTAATTATTAACAATCATAATAATTATCTTAAGTGGACCATTGCATATGTAAAGCTTCACTAGCTTTACCAACATGCAACATCATATACATGCACAAACATCTTCACATGCACTATGCAATATCTAGCAATAATCCCACTAGTGCGTATTCATTTCATCTATCCAATCTCTTGCATTTTCATAATTTCTATGCCATAATTTTCTATAAAATACAAATTCAATAGTAAGAGAGGAGTTAAGGAATTATCCCTTTCCAATCCCTCCTCATAGCATGGAATTCCTCTTCCACGTCATAGCTGATCCAATTTCATGGCCTCTCTCATGGGAAAACAAGGAATAATTGGTTATGATTTTCTCACCAAGTAGAAATTCAATACATATACTCATGTATAACATTCCTACTTGCTACTTTCCAGGCATGCAATTCTTATGTTATAAACACAAATAGTTTAAGGTGAGAGATTTCCCTCTTTATTAACATTGCCCTACTGTTCCAATTGCTTTCAAAAATTATGGCCAAGTTCAACTTGACCTTTCTTAGAATTCCTAGCACTTATTAGCACTATAATTGATTCAATTCCAACTCCATAAGGACTCTTTTCAAGGTCCATTACATGCCCTTCTACCTCATTCAATTATGATACTTTCTCTCCTTTCTCATGGAAATATTTGCCACAATTCCGAAACCACACAATTGATTCACACATGGGAATGCCTCATCCGCCAATTAGCAGCCTTTGCATGGACACCATGTCACTATCATGAGCCACATGCCAATTACACATACTGTGATTTCTAATTCCTATGAGTGCCAACTTTTGGGATAATGGGATTTCCTTACCCATTCTCATTACTTACTCATATCTTGCAACTTCTCTAATCATGCATGCACTTGCCCGCAAGGATGATTGACTCATCATATTTACAAGTTACATGTCCCCTAATCGATAACCTATTCCATTACTTGTTGAGCATTCTTTCATGCAATACAATATCCATCTTTTATAATCAAGAGATCCCATGGCTCTTCCTTGCAATTCAAATTGCATATATTACTAACAATAGTACATTGGATGCGTTCTGATTCAAGGCACCAATGTCCATTATTGGTCCCTTTCATCCTCCAATGATTAGACATGGCTATCACTCCTCCATAAGGAATATTATAGCTAATTACTCTTACTAAGGCCTCCACAACCCCTTTATGCAATTCATATAGCACATTCCGAGCATAGAGAATGCATTTCGTACATTCTGGCTAAGGAACATCACTTCCTTTTAGTTCCCTTATTCCATCATGTGCTTATAAAATACAATCTTTAAGGGTGTATTCTTATCCATTCAACATGTTTTTCCACGTGTTAACATGAATTACCATAATACTCTCAATTGAGTATCCTTTCTCATTAGGGGAACTACCTTATCATTAAGCATCCAACCAGGCTTGCTTCAATTCTTCACATTGCTAGATAGCCATTAATTTTACCATGATCACGATCCAAAATGTGCCTCCAATTTTAATTTGATAGCACGATTACCATGATGTTGATACCATAAAATTTAATCACTTTGAGTTACTTCGATATCTAGTATTCCTACATGATCATGTAAGGCCTTTCCAAAAAATTTGGTTGCTTTGGAGGTCACCCACAATGAGAATTTCTTTCTCAATCAAGCCTAGAATATTTCCTCTACTTGCTATTTGAAACAAATGGAAACTCATTTCAAAATAAGAACCTTTTGTTGATTCTCCTGCATTCTAGCCTCATTACACTCTTAAAAATACCAATATAATTTACGTGCATTATGGAGACAATCCATATTGACAATTGCAGTTAGCCACATAATTCTCTCAAAATCAACGATTGTCTCAGGGGGATGACGGGGGTCAAGGGGGCTTGACGCCTTGTGGATTCCTTGGAAAAATTGCTTAATTTCCCTATTTCGGTGGAATTTCCATTTTTCCCCGACCTGTTTCGGCAGACTTATCCTTTTGTCTCTGATCGACGCAATTTCCATTTTGTCGTCGACCTGTTTCGGTGGAATTATCCTTTTGTCGCCAATCGATGTATTTTCCATTTTTTCTCCAATCTCTTTCGGTGCAATATTCAATTTTCCTCTGATCGGAGCATTTTCCATTTTGTTTCCAATCTGTTTTGGCGCAAAATTCAATTTTCCTCCGATCGACACAATTTCCATTTTTCCGTCGACCTGTTTCAGTGCACTTTCCGCTTTTCTGCCGACTGTTTCGACGAATTTTCCAATTTCTTGCCGATTGGAGGAATTCTTTTATTTTTGCACCGAAACTCCTTTTTGTGAAACCTTTATACTTTCTCACCGAAACATATTGATGAATCTCCCAATTTCTTGCTAATAGTTTCGACACTCTTTCCAATTATGCATTGACACATTGACAAAAACTTCAAAGAATTTTGAAATTTTTTGAAATTTTTTTATTTCTTTTTTCTGATGATCAGTAGTGATCTTATCTCTGCAAGTGATTAGATTTGGCCCATGCAAGCCCAATGTTGCAACCTATGCTCTGATACCGCGTTGTCACGTCCCCTTCCATTGATCCAATGCAAGGAAGGGAACATGACTAACATTCTCTACTTTTTCAATACTCAAACCCATTCATTAGCAAAATTCATAAAAAAAATGCATATGTGTGTAGATGCATGACCAATATAAGCACAACGGAATGAAACATTATCCAGACAAATATCTATCATGTATTCAACATATAATCATAACAATCTTCAAATAAAAACATTGCATAAGTAAAACACACATATAGAATACTTATCTTGATGGCAAAGTTGTCCCTAGCAACTAGCTACGCAACTGCAACATTCCACCGAGCCATAGGCCAACTATCCTCATAAATCTCTCATCACAGTTGCCACCCCCGAGATGGGCATGATTTATACAAGGAATGGGAACCTACAAGTGATGCATAGCAAAATGAATACCACAACTAAGCCAAGTTAGTCCATAGTTGGGGTTTATCAAGCCGAAACTGAACCCTCTTCTATTCTGGATGCTTGCACTCTAGCTCAAGCCAAAACAATGGATACACATAAATCCTTCCACGACATAATATTCCCACACATAGAAAGCTCCAATATTGGGCATGGATACACATTTTTAACTATGGAATTTACAAAACAAGGTTCCCATTGGTTCTTCCACTTTGTGGCACACCTAAAACAAATTGTGGGAAGGGAAATTGACCACAGGGAAGAAATGATTTCTCCCACAAGTATATAGGAATTTAAATGGAAAAAATGCCTCTCTAGAACCCCAAGTAGGATTCCTCTTCCTTCTAGACGTTTTGCAACTCAAAAAGGACCTCCCAACTGTGGAAAATGAGGGTAAACTTAGGGAAAACGTGAGGGAAAACGCCCATCTGGTCCATAACTCGTGAGAGAGAAAAATCGGTTGATGAATAATGGCTTGGGGATAAAATTCATGGCTCTTTTCTTGCCCAGGAATCCAAACATGAATTTCCAAAATGGTGGCTTTCCCATACACGAAAATGGGATAGCCATACCACTCACGGGGGGTTCACTAGCGAGGTAATATCATATCACGTCCATTCATATTGGGGGTTTGAATACTCTTAAAAACCTCAAAAATATATTGCACCATATTAAGGGGTCAAGGGGGATTTTTAACTTGACATAGTAATATAAATATTAGGGTTTTTTTTATTTGGGTGGGCTAAGGAATAAACTCCAAATCGTGGGATGGATTCATACCTCCAAATCATGGGCTCAATTCATACCCACCTAAAACTTAAGGACCCTCCATTTTTATTTGGTATTGTTTATGATCCTAAGTTTTGCATAAATTTGATAAAAGTGTACCAATGATAATATCAATGGAAGTATCTTTGGATTACTGGCCTTGAGAAATCCCCATTTAATAGCTTATTTATGCTTGGTTTGAATTGATATTATATTGTTTTTCATCTTTAAGTTAAGAGATGTAGATAATTAGGAGTTCCATAGTTGCCCAATTGTAATGTATTTTTTGTAGACATTCGAGTAAAAGATGTAACTCTTCATTTTTTAGGCTGGGGTTTTAGTGGGTATTGAAATTCAATCAAACCTTGCTCCATGAAAACCAAGAAAAGTTAGATCAATCTTTCTTGGCTAATTATTTCTTTCAACTTTTCGTATTCTTCTTTAACATTTTCACATTGCCAGTTATGAATAATTATTAGATTGAGTTATATTTGGCACATTCATAATTGTAATTTGAATTCTTATATGCAAGGAATCGTCTTAATATTGTATTGGAACTGACATGAACATAGGTGAAAATCTAAATCCTTATTTACATACCCTATGATAATATCGATGGAAGTCTCTTTGGATTACTGGCCTTGAGAAATCCCCATTTAATAGCTTATTTAGGCTTGGTTTGAATTGATGTTATATTGTTTTTCATCTTTCAGTTAAGAGATGTAGCTAATTAGGAGTTCCATAGTTGAACAATTGTAATGTATTTTTTGTAGGCATTCGAGTAAAAGATGTAACTATTCATTTTTTAGGCTGGGGTTTTGGTGGGTATTGAAATTCAATCAAACCTTGCTCCATGACAACCAAGAAAAGTGAGATCAATATTTCTTGGCTCACTCGAACCAAGAAAAGTTAGATCAATCTTTCTTGGCTAATTATTTCTTTCAACTTTTCGTATTCTTCTTTAACATTTTCACATTGCCAGTTATGAATAATTGTTAGATTGAGTTATGTTTGGCACATTCATAATTGTAATTTCAATTCTTATATGCAAGGCATCATCTTAATATTGTATTGGAACTGACATGAATATAGGTGAAAATCTAAATCCTTATTTACATACCCTATGTGTTATCGTTACCATGAAAATGTATCATATAAGTTTCACCATTGGTGTATATTTATAACTCATGCATGCTTGAAACATAACAATGGAGATTTTTCCCTCTCTTGTAAAGAAAAAAAAAAAGATATAACCAGAGAAAAAGTAACTAAATGTTGTTAATTCCTTTGATTGCAAGAATAAATGTAGAGGAAGTGGAGGAAATTCATTGCATCTTGTGAATGACCCAAATCCAAGCTATGCACATGATCATATGGTGTTATTGGAAAGTAAGAGGAATTTTTCTATGTTCATTTGGGTTCAAACATCAATGATGGTTGTTTTGATAGGAAGGTAGGGGAGTCCATCCATGAAAGGGTTTCAATTTTGAATTTTTATGGAGTTTAATTTATTAAGCTTATAGAAAACATGAGATCTCTATGGCTATACTTATATTTACATGATATAAAATTGGTAGATTGGCAGGCCGTGGTTAGAAACATCTGCAATTCTCATCTTTTCTAAGCATTGCACTAACTATTGGACTATCAGCCTTTTACATTCTTTGTTATATTGATCTCTTGACTGGGTTTCCTTTTATGCATTTTTCCTTCCCCAGTACTATTTCATGGGGTCTTCCACTATCCAACGCTACAAATTGATTAGTCACCCCTGCAATCTTGGTGGGATCATTATTAGCATTATACTATTATTTTATTTAGTATCATGTTTGCTTATACTAAGATGTGTTAGGGTTCTTTTTTGTTACAACTTGATAACATGATATAAAGGGGGTATAAAAAATGGGTTGATAAAAATGGATATATACAATATCTGGTGAAACTAGGGGTTTTCTTATTTGGAAAGGAATATTGGGAGGGGGGTTCAACAACAAAAATTTAGGAGGAATTTTCCAATATTTAGTGGAATTAGGGATATTCTTTAATATCATGCGAACGATCGTGCTATGTAACAAGTTCTCTGAGTGAACCCCCCGTGATACCACTCCATTTCGCCAAATAATAATTACTTCAACCAAAACATGTTATACAACTTGACGAGAACCCGACATTGTTCTTGTTTTTTGGGGGGTCAATTTAGTAGTTGTTTTTCCCTCCGTTTCGAAAAGTGTATATACTGGTAGCACTATTTTTCATTTTGACTCATTTTTTTGTGATTTTGAAACTTCTTGGTCATAAGAAAACTATAACTTTTATTTACAAGGGTAATTTTCCAAACTATACAAAAAAATCTACATTTAATAGGTAGTTATAGTAAAAGAATACACACACTTTTGAATTTTTGTAAGATTTAAAATCTAGTTAGAACACAATATATATATATATTTTGGATTTTTTTTGTGAAAATATTATCTTAAATATGAAATTTTTATGAGCAAATTTATTAAAAAATGATAAAAAATAAACATTTTAAACCAATTTTTAAGTCATTTTCAATTATTTAAAAAATATAACTTAAGATTTTATTTATATTTTTTCTAAAGTCAAAAGGCCCAAAAAATTAAAATTAAAATTAAAAAAAAACTTAAAAAAAAAAATTAATTTAAAAAAACCAAATCAAATTTTTTTTAACCAAAGTAAAAAATTGTAACAAAATTTAAATTTTTTTTTAAACTTAAAATTAAAAATAAAAATAAAAATACAATTCTAAATAATCTAAAATTTTTAAATAAGTTTCAAAATAAAATTTAAAAAAATATAAAGAAATTTAAATTTATAAAAAAATAAAATATTAAGAAAATCAAAATAAATTTTTAAACATAATTAAAATATAAAAAGAAACTATTTAAAAAAAAACCAAACAAAAAAACGCCAAATAAAAATTAAACAAAGCCGAACCTTCCCCCCCCCCCACCACCTTCACTCCCCCTCCCCCCCCCCCACCATCCCTCTCCTCCGCCTTCCCCTAGCCTCACGCCCCCCCTCCCTCCCCACCCTCCACCCCCTCCCGCGGCCCCCCTCCCCTCACCTCCCCTCCCTCCAACCCCTCCTGCGCCTCCCCTCCCTTCACCTCCACTCACCTCCCCCCTCTCCCCCCCTTCCCATCCCCTTCGCGCCCCCTCTCCCCCCTTCCCCTCCCCTCCGTGCCCCCTCTCCCCCCTTCCCCTCCCCACATGCCCTCCATCCCGCTTCCAATGTGCCCCCCTTCTGGATGCGCGATTCTTAGAATCACACCGCCGTGAAGTGGCGGTGCTTGGGCGGCGGAAGGAGTGGATCCGCTCCTTCCACCGCCTAAGCACTGCCACTTCACTATGGCGCAATTCTGAGAAATGTGCAGCCGGAAGGGGGGTGCATTGGCAGCGGGATGTGGGGCACAGAGGGGGAGGGGAAGGGGGGAGAGGGGGCGCGGGAGGGGGTGGAGGGAGGGGAGGGAGAGGGGCGTGAGGCTGGGGGAAGGCAGAGGAGAGGGGTGGTGGGGGGGTGGAGGGAGAGGGGTGGTGGGGGGGTGGAGGGGGAGCAGAGGTGGTGAGGGGGCGGGTTCGATTATGTTATTTAGTTTTTATTGGTTTTTTATTTTATTTTTTATTTGTTTTTTGTTTTTTTATTTTATTTTTATTTTTTTTAATATTTCAAATGTTTTTTTAAATTTTGTTTAGGTTTTATAACAAATATTTTAATTTTTTACAATTTTTTTACAAATTAAAAAAAAAAATATAATTTGTTTTTTAAATTTTATTATATATATATATATATATATATATATATATATATATATATATATATATATAATAATAATTTTGATTTTCAAGCGTTTTGTTCCAATGTTTTTAAATATTTCTTTCAGATTTTTTTTTAAAAGAAAGTTTTAATTTTAATTTGTTTTTTTTAAATGTGTTTAAAAATTAATGTTTTGTTTTCAAAAATTGATTTTTTTTAAATGTGTTTAAAATTTTATTAAAGTTCTTTTTTTAATTAAATGTTTTTTTTTTTTTAAATTTGTAATTTGTTTTGAAAATTTTAAATTGATATACTCATAGATAGTATTATCTATAACATACTATCCAAGGAAAAAAAAAATTATCTATAACATACTAGTTTATGATTTCTAGTTGACAAGGAAAGGCACTCTTCGCTCCAAGGCTATAGAGATTATCAAAAGATTGTTGGCACTAGAAATAGTTGCAACATGGGAGTTTGCTAAACCAAGGCGTAGATCTAGAAGGAATATGGCATATGAAGTGTTGGGTGTACATGAAGATTCAGATGGTGCACTCATTGATAGTAGAGAAGAATATGGGTCATCTACATCTTCATCCAGTCATTCATTTGAAGAAAATGTAGCGTTTGATGGTGTGTCAAAATCCATGTGTTGATTTGAATATTTATGCATGAAACATTTTGTCATTTTTATTAATATGCCATTGTTTGTATTGACACTCTAAATGAGTGCTTGAATTTTGATATGAATTACTTCTACGTCTTATGGTTTAATATATGATTTTATGTTGAATATCATAAATTTTTGTATTTTATATAAAAAGAGTGGTCAAACTATTTCTTGAATAATTTGTGTTTGGCTCAATGCAAGTTTTATATAGTGTTACTAAGAGATTAAATAAGCACAATTTTCAATTATGATAAAATCATATAAAAAGGCCATTTTTGAAAAAGTGTGCTAACGGTAGCATTAGCTTTCAATTTAGAGCTCGAATTTAAGGTTTTTGCAAACAACAATAACAAATGTTTTGGTTCATTTCTATATTTTTGACCCCAAATCAAAAAGTGATGCTACTGGTAGCACCACTTTTTGTTTCAGGGTTGTTTTTTGGTGTTTTTTATGCAAAAATATGGGTTTTTATGGCTAGAGTTCTCGTTTTGAGTATAAAGTTCTCATCAAGTTGTATAACATGTTCCAATTCTTGGGAGAAATAAATGATTGGGTACAAAATTCAACATCGGTATTTGAAGGTTCATGGGTTCTCTCATTGACACTTGGTTTCAATTTATTGGCTCAAGGGTTTAAATATTTCCATCCCATTTCCTCGTAAAAATCATGCCCCCATACTCTTGTTGCATTGCATTGCATAGCTAGTTGTGGGTATTTTATTAAAATGCATATTTACATGATATTTACGTTTTCTATTGTGCCTGGATAGCACACAAATCTTATGCATCAATTTTAACACTAAATCGATGGGGGGGCCTTGGCCTTGAGCTCCTCACCATGATTTATAACAATTTTACATCATTTACATGTTTAATGCAATGGGGTCAAAATCAAGATAGTACATCTTGGATCTCAACTCAACCTTAATACAACATATTATCTGGAGATGAATGAGAAAACATAGAGAGTTGGTCAACTGTTGGAAGATATGTTTTGTATGTACATGATGGATAAAAAAAATTGTTGGGAATAATATATGTCATTAATAGAATTTGAGCACAATAACAATGATCAAAGTTCAATTAATATAGCACCTTTTGAGTACTTATATGGTAGATCATGTAGAACACCTCTCAATTGGGATAGACTAGAGGAGAGAGTCCTAGTTGGACCCGAAATGATTCACGAAATGGAACAACAAATGACGATTATTTAGGAAAGATTAAAAGAAGCACAAGATATACATAAAATTTATGTAGACACACAAAGAACTCTTAGAATTTATAAGGTGGGAGATAAATTATTTTGTTAGTCATACCGTAAAAGAGCTCCATTCAATTTGGCTAGGGAGCCAAGTTATTGCCACGACATCTGGGAATTTAAAATTATTAAAAGAAAAGGTCCAGTTTCCTATTGTATTGCACTACCATCATCCTTAGATCATATGTATGATTTTTTTCGTGTCTTTATTTTACATCATTATATTCTATATTCTTCTCATGTTATTGATTTGAGTCATTTGCAGATGTTGGATGAGGGGCCTTTGGTGACCAAACTAGTCCACATACTGGACTAGCAAACTCAACAACTTCAACATCGTTTAGTTGATTAGGTGAAGGTCTAGTGGGATATATGTAATCTGAGTTCAACTACTTGGGAGGATGTAGTTGAATTGCATCAACAATTTCCTTATTTGTTTTAGAATTATTAGACAAAGTTTTTTCTAAGAGGGTGTATATAATGCCCTCTTTTGCTGGACATTATAAGAAATTAGAAATTATTATTTAAGGGCATCTTGGTTTCAAGGATGAACCCATTAATCAAAATATATATTTTTAGTTGATATATTTAGATGCTTTTATTATTGAGTTTAATTATAATTATTATATTTTGCATGGTTTTCATTTGATGTTGGGATATGACGTGAATAAATGTAATCTAATATTGATGTTTATGATTATGATGTGTTGGTTATATCATGCCATAAGTGGAAATGCTACTAATTATTTAGTGAATGTGACCGGACACGTCATAGGTGTACATAGACATTAGATTGCAATAGATTATGTAGACTCTGGAATGAGTCCAGAAATAATGATTTATCAAATATATGTATTGATTATGTTGATTACTTTATTAGGTTCTGTAGACTCTGGAATGCGTCCAGAAATAATGATTTATCAAATATATGTATTGATTATATTAATTAATTTATTGGGTTATTTGATGTGTTGGTCTTAGTGTGTGTAGAGATCGGAAAAATGCTTGTCAGTCAGCCTACTCATGGGCGACAGGGTTGTATGAAAGGTGTAAATGGGTACTTGAGGGAGAGGAAAAGCAGTGTTTTTTCTTTTGCTTACTAGCATTCCCTTCCATGTAGCGATTTGAAAAGTGTGAGTTGATTTTACCCATAGTTACACATTGCCATGGTGTAGGCCACAAATTCAATCATTCATGAGGATTAGCTAAGGGGCACACGATAAGGTGTCACCCTTATTCCTTGGTGACCACAAGTCTCTCAACAAGGTAGGAATGAGTTGAGTTAACTTGGTCTCAATAGTTATACTTCTCCCCCACCAAGGAAAAATAAATACTTGAAGGACATGTGGAAGTGTGGCACACTTGATATCGAATATGATTACTGAACATGCTTGAGAAAAGTATCCTTTGGGCATGAATTTCATTTAACATAAATAAAATTAAAAAAATACACATGGTTGATTTAGCCTATAGGAAATGCATATTTTATGTTTAAGGAAAATAGTTTATTTTATAAATAAGAAATGAGAACACTGTATGGGCACATCAGAATTCACGATGAGCCAGATCAGTTAAGCTAGTTGGGAAACAAGGATGGAACTATTTATAAGGTGAAGTAGGGTTACCAATACCAGGTACCAAGGGATATTGAACTAAAATGGTGGTTCGAGCACTTCAGAAAGGTGCATTCTCCCCTTGAATGCAGACTTTTTGTCAGGTTGATCATAACAAACAAAGTGGTCACTTGTAAAAATATCAAAAAGAGACAATTTTAGGGGCAAGATGGTGTTATCTATGTAAAGCATTTTATACACTGCCCATACTCCAAACAAGTATGGAAAGAAATAGGTTCGAATCTCCAATTTATCTAGGACAGGAACAATTTCGCTCTCAACATCCATCACTGGTTCAACAGCCAAAACTCAAACCACTTTGATGCATCCCCTTCTTAGTCCAATGGGGCATGGCACGAAGCCATCTTCAATAGCTATAAAATCCACACCTTCGAAATGGTGCCAAGAATATTGATATTAACCAGATTATGAAGCTTGGATCTTTGCGTTAATGTATAATAGAACTAGATGCGTTTCGATCCTAAAAACAGATCACCCTCGGAATCTCAAGAGAAGTGTCTAATCACCAAGTAAAGTTAACTATATTTTTCAAGGAATACATGGCCTTGAGGATCCCGAGGGTGATTGGAGAGATAATAATTGCAGGGGCCTTTTTCGATAGAGCCTGTGAAGGATAAGAGAATCATAGGGCGATTGGAGGCATATTGTTCCTCCGGGATCGTTGTCACATTTATTTATCTGGCCAACAATCAAGCCGATTTCTTAGGTCTATCTTTCCTATTCTGAATCGCGTGGGAAGAGGGATCTCGATATCTTCAAATATATGGTGATTATGCACTGGTAATAAATAGGATGGATAGATCGTGCAACTTGGATGATATTGAAATTTAGGAACTACGCAGGAATACAAAATATACTACCTCCAATTTCCTTTACATCCATTTTAAACATGTCTTCCGAGACCACAACTAAAGAGATGATCGTCTCTCCAAAGCTAGTATTCAATTCCCCTTTTATTGATTAACATTGTTCATAAGGATGACCAGGGTGAGTGCTCCTCCACCATCTTCTTGGACGACTGGTAACACTCAACCCATAATTGCTGTAAATATTGTTTTTTCAGGTTCTTTATATATATGAGATACAAATCCATTTTTGGCTCCTTGGGTCTTATATTATAGCAAATTCATGGATAATTCAATAGAAAGAAAGAAAATAGTGCATCTTGATCTCAACATAAGAATCTTTTTATAAACCTCTTGATCACCGACTGGCCTGAAGAATGTATTTTTAATCCTACCCGAAATAAAAATATGAATTTTTTCCTGGAAAAAAAAAATGAGAACGCATTTAGAAGTTGTGCATAAAATAGGAAGAAAATACTTTTATTTAATTAGAAATGACTTAGTCAAGTGAATCCACGTAACAAGGGGAAGAAAGAGGAACCTAGGAAACATCTAGGAGTGAAAATGATAAAATGGTTGGAAGTGGGTGAATAATTTATATATTTGTATTTAAAAAATTAAAAAACATGTGTATGGAATGACACATGGTTGCATGAATAATAGGTAAATAAGTGATTAGTAAATTAATTTTTTTGCATGCATTGGACAAGTGGCTTGGGTCATAATGCCTATAAAAGAAAGGTTTGAGCAAGAGAGCTCACATTTTTTTACTCTAAAGTTGGATGATTGTGATAATGTCAAAAATTTTATTAGTGAATTGTTGAGGAGTCTGGTATAAAATTTGAGTAGCTATTGGAAGGTGGGGTCCTCTCAAGATTAAGGAAAAATTTACTCATTTCATTGATAGTTTCTTGTACCTTTTCATACAACCCCATTGTAGCTCAGGCGTCTATGAGTAAGAAGAGTACCCAATTGGGAACTGGTAGAGTGGTCAATTGATAGGATCTTCAATGATTAGAAAAGCTAAGATTAAATTTATTCACTATGGTTCTACATCATTAACAACAAGTAAATTTGGTTGTAATTATTGTTCATGTATGTATGTCGTTATTCTACATTTGCAATTTAAAATTATTAAGAAAGAATTGAAGTTTATCAATATTCAGAATGATAAATTGTTCTTATTAGTCCTTGTTGAAGGCCAAGGTAGTATTACAATGAGTTCATTGTTGAAATCTAATTAGTTCATCATTCAATTTTAATTCTTTCCATGATTCTTATAGTTTTACATAGGAAATAGTTAATAAATATTTTTTATGAACTTAATACTTTTTTTTCCACTGGATAGAAACTTTGAGGTCTTATTGCTAACCTATCATTTTTCAAGAAATGTTAATTAATGTATCTTTATACAAAGCATATCCTTATCTATTTGTTTAATATATTTTATTGATCTGAGTAAACTTTGAGTCATTATTTTATTTGTTGGACAATTTCTACTCGAAAACAATTTATTTGTCATAAATTTTGACAAAATCACTATATGCATTTATTGATATATATACACATTTAAAGAAATATAATGTGATAAATAACCAAAGATGCATATATGAAAAAATAACAAAATTTTTAATATTATGTTGGCAACACAAGAATAAAGTTGATTTTGTTGGGTTGTCAAGTAATTTTTAACAAATAACCAAAGTTTGTATATATGTAGAAATAAAACCTTAAGATATCACTGCCATGCCTTTTGACATCCTTTCTACCTTTCGACCACCTTTATTCCTTACACCGCTAACTTTATTTATTCCAGTTCATCGCTACTATTTGATATGATGACAAGGAAATGACAAGTAATATATAATATACTTGAAATTTTCCAAGAACTTGCTAAGGCATCATGTTTTTCAATTTGTCCGACCAAGGAGCTAATTTTGTTAATTCCTATAATGCCCTTTGAAATATAGAGTTGTATCTACTCCAATCCAAGAATCCTTGAACATTGAGATAGAAAACAAAGGTTATTCTTGTCAACTTATTCATTGTGTTATTCTTTGGTCGAGAATTGTTCAGAACTTGTTGTTTTATACAATATGAAGATTTGATTTTGCAATTTCAACATAATATTACTCCTCTAATTAGTGTTGCTTCAAATAGAGAAAGAATTCAGAGAAATTTTTTCATATTTACCTATGGATTAAGGTGACTACAATTTAGACTAAAGCTTGACTCCCTCAACCATGTATATGCTTTCAATTATAAACCCAATGGCACTGGTTTCCTTGAATGTGCTCTTGATAATTTCCATATGTAGATACCTTGCACACGAAATTTGGCTGACTTATCAACATAGTAAACACCTTACCTTACCTTGTCATTAATATTAATGGTGCAACAATAAAATGACTACTTCCCTGTGCTTGACTTTGCCATTGGTGTGATTCAAACACCTGACCTCTTAAATCCATGAGCACTATAAAAAAAATATTTTATGCTATTGTTGTTCCATGAATAAGCATAGTATTATTATTTCACAAACTTTTAGCTATAGGTTTCATAATTCAAAAGTGATTTCAAATAGCTTCTTAATAATTAAAATAGATGGGGTTTCAGGGTTTGTATTTGCAATCAATATGAGGTTATGTAATTTCTTGGTTTCCTTTATTTGCTAGTTGTCATAAGCATTAAACAAATATCATATTATAGAGGGAATGATGCACCATGCATGGAATATTCATTGAAACCTACCTGATATAGATTTGAGAATGGTTTTGTGGACTTGACTTTCATTTGTTGGACAAGGATTTTGATTGTAATTAGTAGTACATTGAAGGTATTTTTTAGGAACATGCCAATGCCATTCTCAATATTAATTTTCCTCCACCTAAGAGTCTGCTGTTAGCACTTAGATTTTATTCCGGTTGTAAAAGAATAACACCTAAGGTAACCTATTTCAAACCAAGCTTTAGGTAGAAAACTCAGCCATTTTTCCACCAGAGAGGGCTCTCTCACGATACATATACAAGGACTGAAATATATATAAAAGTTCTCTCAAAATTTCTCAAAAGGATTTTCTGGTTGAAAAAGAAAAACAAGAAATGTTGGGCATGGAGTCAAAGTTTCAAATATATAATATGCCAGTAAGAGATTTATACCAAACAGATTTCCACAGAGACAGGATAGCAATCATATTACAGTCAATTTGATTTTTTTCAGGTGGTATAGAAAGAAGTAATGACATTCCATCAACAACAGGCATCTAACTGGGATGAATCCATTGTCAACTTTGGAGAAAATAGTGAATATTTAAATGCGATAAAACGAGGCATAACCAGTATGAATCTCGAATTATTTCAAGTTTTCATTTAAATATAGAAGAAAGACATAATGGAAGATATAACAAAGAAAGTGAACATGCACATATAAAGATAAAGGAAAAAACAGACTGTAAAGCTGATCAACACATGAATCTCTGGTCTCAAAAGATGGGTACTTTCACTGTACTGCCTTTATTTATAAAAAATAGACTTCAAAACATACTCTGTCTCTCAAAAAATTTCCAACCCCTTCAACAATGACTCTCATTGTTTTTATACAAAATTCGGAAGAAGTTTGACATAACTGCTTCTTCTAACTAATAACTGAAAATACTTTAACTTAAAAGATAACTGTCTTTGAGCAATAGATAACTGTCTCCAAATAATATTACAAATTTAAACTAAAAGTATCTTTTTGCCACTTGGCAAAAATTTTGAATATCATTTTTTCACCACTTGGCAAGAGTTTTGAAAGCATCTATGAATGGACAGAATATCTTGTCCTTCCATATTTGTCCACATAATTCCACTGGACGGCCGTGGGTAAGTCATAGTTGGTCATTTCTTTTACCAAGACTCGCATTTCAACATGACCTGCATAAGAAACAGGAAGAAGATTATCATAGGTTGAGATTAGCATATTTAAAATTTCAAAGTCCTCTGATATTTTCTCCATTAAAATTTTTCCTGTAAGCATATGATCCAACTGCTGGAACTTTCTGTGATCCATCCTTATGTCAAACAACAATCTCTTATACTCATTAAAAGGGATTAATTCATTCTTTTCATTCCAAAAAGCAGGGAATCCTTTGTTTACTAATTTTTCAAATTGCTTCTTGAACTTTACTACTTCTTCCCGTATTTCTCCAGCTTTAGCTTCAATATTTTCAACATGCGAGTACTTTCCCAAGATCCTTCTGGCCCATGTGATGACTGAAATTCTGTTCATTATATTCATGGCTGTCAGGTCTGCTTCAGTTAGACTGTTTAAAAATGTTATTGCTTTCTGGGCTACTTCTTTTGGCTTTTTGTTTAAGTTCTCCCTGACGGCTCTGCAACTTTCGAAGGCATCTTTGACTACCTTTTCTTTGACTCTTATGTAATCCAGATATAGTCTTAGTTTTTCAACTTCTTTTATAATTTGGTCCCATACCATGTGTTTGCAACCTTGCATAGCAGCTTGCCCTGTCACATGAGCTGCTAAACATTTATTATTATCACTTAAGTCTTGATTCCTTATCTGCAAAGTTTTTATTTCCTTATTTTTCATTTCATTTTCTTCTTTCAGCTTCTATATTTCTATCTTCAATTCTTTGATTTCACTTTCTTTTAAACTTACTTGGGACATGGCTTGTAAAATACCATCTACTCCAGTTTTATCTTCCTCTGTGTCTGTTTGTACTTGCTGCTTACCACTTTCTACTAGTCTTTTCCTTGCTTCCTCCAACTGTTCTTCTAAAATGATTTTCTCTCTTTCCCAATGATCTTTTTCATCAGAAAGCTTTAACATTTTTGCAGTAACATCGTTTACTTCATTAGATAATTCTTCTTTTTCTTTTTCTAGTATTGTTAATTCTGCTCCTTGGATGAGTACAGTGTCTGGAATTTTTAGCTTTCGTCTTAACATCAGGATCGTATCATCTTTTTCTTTGAGCAATTTTGTTGCTGCATCTCCTTCTTTATTTATTAAATCTACTTGCAATTTTTTAATCTGTTGCTGTCGAGACTTATTTTCGGCCTTCTCCTGTCTCAACTGATTATTCAATTTATCCAGTGAATTTTTTAATTTGTCTGCCTTCAATATTGCCCCCAAATAATCCGAATATATAACTTATCCCGTTTGTCTGTGCAATAAAATTTTATCTAGGGCATTTATTTTAGACAAATCTACTTTCATCTCTGAAATCTTATCTTTTGTGACAACTGAAAATTTCAAGGAATTCTCTCTGATATTTCTGCTAGTAAATAAACTTACTTCAGTATTAGATATATTCCTAACTTTTGGAAACAACTGACTGGTTTGCTTAGAGGATTCCTGTTTATTCTGACTATGCTCATTAAATACATCCATCATATTCTGGGGCCTATTTACATCACCCTCTATTGGGGTTTCTTCAATACTGTATTCTTTGACCGTGACCTCTGCTATTTTTTCTTCAATTCTTTTTGCCTCTTCTGAAACTGCTATCAACTCTTGTTGTTCATTTATTTTCAACTTTTTTCCTCTTTCTGTTCCTTCATCCTCAATGTTCATTACATCCTGTATGGGTCTCTTAAACCCCACCAATGCAGTACTCATTGTATCTTCTGTCTCTGTTGTTGTATCTGCCAATGCCATTTCTTTGTCGTGTGCATCTAGAATGATTTCTTCTTTATACTCCAGCCAATTGGCTCTGTCAGACATTCCTTCAATCGTCTGATGGTTGAGTGCTTTGATGCGATGATTTGTTCTTCGTTTTGATATTATGTTCAACGGATCATACTCAATAGCCACATCTGTTTCAAAACTCATATCTTTCAATAGCTTTTCTATATACACAACAACATTTTTATTCTTTATTGTGAAGGGACCAAGTGTGAATGGATATTTAATGTCTGTTGCTTGTTTGTAAACCAAAAAATTGTTATCTTCAACAATCAACTTTTGTCTCAGGAATTCCAAAGAAAAAACCCTTAAGGTAAAAAAAGTTGGTAAGACATAAGGTTCATGTTTGAATCCATATAATCTGATTACTGTACTATCCTTTGATAAGAACCAATCTCCCATTGCGTACTTTGCATTCAATTGCATGCATGCCTACATTTCTAGTAATACTCTAGGCAATTTTTTACCAAAGATCATTCTGTAAATCTCTGAGAGCATGAAATTGATGTAATTGAACATGTTATTCTCTAATAAAGTCATGAAAATGATTTCTGGGAACTGCAACTCTTCTTGATTGGCTATCATAATCATTTTCATCAAAAAAGACTGAAACCTGAAATGCCTCATAGTGGGAAAATTGACCATCTGGTCATGAATCTTCTCTGTCAAAAATTCTTCAAAATTAAGTCGAGGGATTTGATTTTCATCGATCCCTAATGGAACTGTACTCATTTTGTACAACAGACTCAACTGAAACTCGGTTACATACAAGTCCGTATCAAACCCTAGAACTAAAGCCAATAATGTCAAAACTAATTGGGTATTTTCATCAAACAAATTGATATCTATAGGGTACGGGACCTCCGAAATACTGGTTTCTGGCTTGAGACATGACGACAAAAACCTTTCTCTATCAGTTTGAGAGGTTCGATGATAATTTTCAATAATGGAGGTTTCAGAGAAAATCTCAGACTCGAGGGTTTTGGAAAAATCTATTCCTAGGGCTTTAATTAACTCGGCTGGCTTTATTTCACAAATGGCTTTGGTTTTTTGACTATTTAGAACAATTCTTTCTTATCGGGAGTAATTCTCGGCACACCATGATACAAATTCTGGGAAAAAAGGGATTTGGTCTGGGCAAAAGGCTATCAAAGACGACTGGTGGACTCTATGTAGGTCTGTCCCTTCCTTTAACAATTCAGACAACCTAAGTTTAATATCAGAAACTGGTAACCTAATTAGGGTATCATAAATGTCTTCGTCTCTATTCTCTAAGGCTTCTTTTGCTTTAAAAACGTCTATATCATGTACAGTTTCCATTTAAACGTTTCTTTAAACAAAATTCTGTTTAAAAAGTGGGCCAGGTCACCAGACCCTACTTGTATGTACATGCCTTTCGCCTTCTGTCACAATCGCTGCACTCCACCAGTCTTCAGAGCTCTCCAAGATAGCGACACATATGCAAAATGCCGTTATGCGAAGCCTTTTTTGTTTTATATAAGCCTTTTTAATTAACTTCCCGGCAACTTTTTGAACGCGGTTCATATCCGATTGTTGATCTTGAGCTTTTGATTTGGGCCATCAGATCTCGCCTCCTTTTATCCCCTATGGTGGTATCCGCGATCTTAAAGCTGTTTTTCTTCTCCGGTTTGTCCCTTGTGCGGATCAATCATCTGATGACACCTGTTTGAGTGGTTTACTTTCCGTGACCTCTCTTCCTTCTATCCAGTGCGCAGCTTCCCAGATGCGGACAAACACTAGCCATTGATTTTGTTTCCGATGTATCTCTTCCCTCCAATTGCCATCAACGTATGGCGTATTTCCTTATGATTTCTCCTTCTGCCACATATCAGGTCCCACCACGCCACGTGCTCTGGTCCCGCCGTGCTTTTATATTTGGTGGTTCTGCACGGCGCTGTGGTGGTTTATGATACCACCATATAGGACACGTGCCTGGCGGTATTGAGTCCGCAACCACCCACGACTCTTTGCAACCGATCACTTTGGCGATGCGGGAAACGATATTAGCCGTCGATCTTGATCTTTATCATCTCCGCCGGTGAAACTTGGTCTGGATTTAATCCTTTCAAAAATTTGTTTTCGGACTTTGCATAACTGGGTTTTCCTTCTTGTTTTTTGTATTTTAAACCTTTTCTTCAACCTTCTTGTGGTAATTACACTGCTTCTAGATTACTTTGGCAAAAAATTTTAGGATTTGAGTATTTTTCAGGTATAGTGTCAACATCTGCAATACATCAAATTATATAATTTATAAAATCCTCTATCTCAGACCTAGAATAGAGAACATCAGATCAAACCATCAACTTGGGAGCTCAGAATATTATCGTTAATTTAGAAGATAATTTTTTTTTAAAACACATGGATATATAAATTAAATTAAATGAATATAATCTTGCACACATTAAAAAAATCTAATGGCATTGCATAAACCTTGGTTATAAGTTTTCATCATACCATTAAACAAGTAGTGGGGTAAAACAACAAGCATGACTTCATGAGACATACCTTATTTCATAACAGAGAACCTTAGAATCGATAAAATCCCCATTGTTTCCTTCGCTATGTCTACTTCTACACCCTCCAGAATCCTCTCTTGTGCTAAGAAACCATTTGGTCAATCCTAGGCCAATCCCATGCCTCCCTTTTATAAACACACTTAGAAGAGTGAAGAAGTGAAATTCACCAAACATGCCATAAGACAAACAAGATCACAAATATCTCTCTCAAGGAAACATATTGCCACTATAGCATGACCATATATTTTGGGAAGAAATTATCCGTTTCCAAAGGAACTCCAAACCCTAGATGAATATTTCTTAGGACTTCTTATGTAATCTACCTCAATCTATGTGGTTATCTGCATTTCCCAAATCAAGCTAAGCATGAATCAAAGTCTTCATTGTCAAAATAAAAAGGGATCATAATTCCAACCATTCAACACAACTAGAGTGCATAAGCATCCTTTTTCATCCATGGTTCTTTATCTTCATCAATCGTCGGTGGTTATATGTAGTTTCCATTGGCAGCAAAACCATTTGAGGTTTGGGATCCTTTGTGGAAGGATTCTTTTCTCAAACATGGTCTTGCTCATTATGCAAATAACTTAGCAAATGTATTATTTGTTCGTAGTTTACATAGAACCCGGTGGATTAGAATTTTGCATGCTCGACAAGTATAGTCGTTTCATGGAAAAATGGAAAACACATTTCTCTTAATCTAATATACAATGCCACCATGCAACCTTTGAAAATAATTCCTTCCACCTAGCCTTTGGACATAATGCCTTCTAGTTACTACCTGTGTGTGGCACAAGCTCATTGTACCAGACCATGGTGGTGAATTGTTGCATGATAGGTAAATGTGTTGTACTACACTATGGTATTCATTAGCTAGGTGATAGGTAATATAATATTTTGGTGATATTCGTTTTGAGCATGGATATAACTATAGATGGATTAGAAATGTGTTAAACTATTGATTAAGCTTCACATTTCCCTAAGAATGCAATATATTGCATATGTTCATTTCTTCGAGAGTTGTGAACATATACACATTTTTGGATAGATTTCACGCATGGTTTAACAAGTAATAAGAGTAGATATAGTGTCTGATATTTTGTCTGAGTATTTTTTTTTTCAAGGTGAGTATAACCAATCCAATGCCCATTCTATAACTATTATGAATGATCTGATTCCCTATCTATTAATATTATGTTACCAACCTTTGCTTCTTTACTATGCCTTTTATCCCACCATGTACTCTATGATAGCTATCGGTTGATTTGTCTCATCTACACTTCACCCTCCATTTACCATCTTAGTTGTTTTAGCCTTGAATATTATTTGGTTTGTGCTGGATACTACAGACTCTAAAATTGGATGTGCACTAGTTTCTCCTATATCCATGAATTTCTAAATCAACGAGCTGACTTGATCGACTAAATTAACTAGATCAATTGGTATGGATTCACCTTGACCCTCTCATATTGCTTCTAACTTAGCTGAGAATAACATATATTTTATTAAATGAATTTAGTTTAGGATTAGAATATTTTGTTAAATACATCCATTGATTTTATCAATACAAGTTTTTGGTCCAAAGCTGTTTCTCTTTTACGTTCCTTCCTTGGACCATTGTCCTATCCTATTGCTAAAAATGAACTCTTTAAAGGGTTGGCTCACACTAGTGATTTTATGGGAAACATCTAATATCCACATGAATTTATCTCCACCCTATCATTGGGATTGACCTTGGGATGGGTTGATACATAGGAATTAGAGACAGAGAAAAGGGATTTCACTTTCATGAGGTGAAGACACAAATACCTTGAAACATTATCCTCCTAGCCAACCAACCTGACATATTTGGTAAAGAAAGATCCAACCTCCCTCCTTCTTGGTTACATATTCGTTCGCTCCCTTAATGCATCTCTATGTGTTCCCTTCCTTATTTGCTTGCTCAAGTATTTTGACTTACTGTATGATTTTCCATACCTATCTATTCTATATGGATGGTAGTGGTGTCCTCCTCCCATGTGCCATTTCCACCTATGATGCTACCAAATAGGGAGGTGACCCCTAGATTAACCATACACTTCTCTACATGGCTCAAGGTAATAAAGAGATTACATGTTCACGTGCTTTCTGTTTGACATGAACTGTTCACACTCTCTTCTTCCTTCTCAACTAGAGATAGGGTCCTCAACCTTACAGTCGATAAATCTGAATGACTTTGTCGTTTAAAAGGTCGAGTACCTATGGCCCTTTTCTTCCAGGTTAGGTGCAATCGATAGGGGGGATCGAATATGAAGTGCGTGCCCTATCAGAATGTTATTTCATTGGTAAGGTGTTGATATCTTTGGTTTATATTCCCTTCGTTATCGAGCAAAAAAACAATGTAGATACTTATCCCTTATGCAATGTTTATGTGAATTTGTAGAATGTTTTGGGAAAACCTTATTTCCTTTTTTAACCCTGTATCAAAACTATGTGACGTCTAGGAATTTGAGTATGTACTATGTACTAGGTTTTGATATTGTTACACAAAGCATGAAGTTTTGCCAGTTTTGTGTCAATGTTGTCTGGAAAACTGTATTGCAACTACCTGTTTTATATGTTGTATTCCATCATTGTCTCAATTTAATGAAACAATGGCATTTATAGTTTTTGCAAAACTAACTTAAATGAAATTTGTATTATTCTATAAAAATTCATTAATCTATTCCCTAAAATACCTTGTTAGCTATGATGTAGATATGCTAAACTAACACCTTAAAATTGTTCAAAATTGATCAATTGGTAGAATAGTTTCTATTGAAGAAGTGAGCTACATTTCATGATAGCTATAATGTAGTTTATACAGAGAAACACCTTGAAACTCTTCAAATTTGATTCCGTTGGTAGAAGTTGGCTTCTATTGAGGAAGTGATCTATTTTACATGCTCTCTATAATCTAATTTATACACAGTATTTAATGATTTTCCATTTGCAATAATCACATATAAATTTATACTAGGTGAGTTGTCATAAGATCTAGTATTTCTATCAATCTTCATATTCACCATAATAACATAGAATAATTGAACTCAATATCTCTATTTGGTTGGCCTACAATTTGCATACCTCCATCCAAAACAAAAATCAAATTCCATTGATAAACCCATGCCTTGGTCCAAGCAATAGATTAATACAATGCTAAGTAAACATCATAGTCCTATTGGTTTATAGGACCAAGAATAAAGCATACAACGACTTCATCGAACTACCTAGAATCCAATTTGAAGTTGTGGGGAAGAAGGTAAGAGCCCAAACCTGCAAAGAGAGATGGAATTCTCCCCATAGGACAGACTCTAACAACTGTTATTCTATTTCCATTTTATTTTTAGAAAGGAATTTCACCTACACCACTTAGTTGGAAAGTCTTTATCTCATATGTTTTACTTGGCTTGTTAAGTACTATTGGGTTGAGTGCACTATACGGCTAGTGCTCTTCAGTGTCAAACACACCGATAAGAAGTTCAATGTGCGCCCTATAAAATTTTACAGGGTGCACCATCAAGCGATGTGAGCCGAAAGGCTCAAACACATCGATAAATTTTTATTTTTTTTAAATTGGACAATTTGAAGGTTAATTTTAAAAAATAATCCGCTAAAAAATTAAATTATGAAGTAAGAATCAATTTACCTTTTGAATGACCCGTTTGGGAGGCATATTGGTGATGTATGGAAAATTTGATACTTTTCCCACAATTTGGAAAAAATCAAACTAGAGTCAACAACCAATAGGATTGATGAATTTGTCTACATGCACCATGGATGTGAGGGCGTCCAGGTGGGTGAGGTGCAATACCGGTGCAGGTTGGCTCAATTGCACTGAAGAGGGTTAAAATGAGTTTAACAACACAGTAATTTCTTTTTATTAAACCTTGTTTCAGTGCGCCCAAAATTTAGGTGCACCAGTGCAAGCAGGTTTAAAGTAAAATATTAAAAAATATATTTTTTAATAAAATAATCGTTGGTGTGTTTATGTGTTGTTCATGCACTGGGTCGTTTCATATCATCTAACGCACTGGTATGAGGTTTTAAAAAATCATGTAGGAATAAAATTACATATTTTTAGTTTTAATAAAAAATTAAGTGGTGTGTTAGAGTCTCTGACATGCACCAGGACATTTATATACTAAAGCACCATTATGAGGCTTTCAGTAAAATTTTGCGATATTTTTTGAATAAAATAGTTGCATTATTTTTAATAAAATATATAATAGTGCATTCATTTTGACTACAGGAACTGGGTGGTTTAATGTTAATGAACGCACTGAGATGAGGTCTTTACCTATAAAAGTTAATGTGTTTTTTTAATAATAATATATATATATATATATATTTTTAATAAAATATTATATGGTGCGTTTGTCTGTACTACATGCAACGGGGATTTTTGTATTTGGTAACACAATTTGTATAGGCTTATAAACAAAATCTCAGGAATATTTTAATAAAATATAATTTTTTAATTTTTTACTAAAATATAGTACGGGGCGTTTATGTTTAAGGGAATGCGCTAGGGAATTTATGTTTATGTAACACACTGGTTAGATTTTTTAGTTTTTCTGTGCTTGATAATTTTTTTTGATGCAGTTGTTGGGAACGACCCACATTAAGACATTTTTGGACAAGTTAGTTTTGGAGCTGCGAAGTTACAACGCACCGCAACGTCGACAAAGTAGAAGTTACAGTGCTACGAAGATCCAATGCTATGAAGTTATAGCGCTGCAGAGATCCAGTCTTGCAAAGTGCCAGCTCCGAGAAGATCCAGGATGGTATAAGTTTGGATGGAAAACAGTATAATTTTCAGTAAGATCGGTCGGCAATCTATTTTGGGGAAGATACTTCGAGATTCCCAGGAAGCGGGTAAGGAGTGGCGAAGAAGGAAAGTGACCAGACGCATGAGCAAAGGCATCACTACGTGAGCTGGGTGCACAAAACCACTAGATAAGGAACGGCGGGATGAAAGCGACCCGTCGACATGCACTCAGCAGAGGGGCTGACCTTGCGCAGAAGGATGGCCACAGCGATGAAGTCGCCATCATAGCCTAACATATTTGGTTAGCAGGGTAACTAGACCATTTTGGGTACCTAAGGGTTTGGTTTGGCCCATATGCATTGTAACAGACATGACCTAAGGGAAAGATCTATATAAAGGGCATATTTTGTAAGGGGAAGGGTTGATCTTTTAAGGGTTAATTGTTGATTGTTGTTGAGTTTTGTCGGTCTCTATTGAGAGACTATTGTAGAGAGGCTCTGCAGCTGTGTGTGTAGAGATCCATTAAAGAGAGAAGAGAGTTTGCAGCTGAATGCACATACTGGAACTGTTGAACCCTTCCCAGTTATAATAAACAATAGTTCCTGTGGACGTAGCTCCCATCCTGGGGGTTAACCACGTTAAATCCTATGTTGTGTGATGAGATTTATATGAAAGTGTTATTTTCTTATGATGTTGTAGTTGCTTATGCACAATTATTCTTTCATGTTTGCGTTACTGTCTATATTTCTGGAATGTGAATGACAAGATTAAAGTCTAAGTAATCTTGCTCTAAGTCAGATATACAAACGATAAATACTTGTGAATGTATGCATATTTCATTTCAAGAAGACATCAGATGCAGAATAATCTAAGTAATGTGTATGGATAAAGGCATAAGTTACATAGTTGCACAGGTCTAATGAATGTTGAAAATGTCTAAGTGTCCAGCCGCGCTATCCTAGGTAGCGCAATTGCCTTGTCTACTTGGTTCTTTCACAGCACGAGTCCTATAGCGCGTTGTTCATTAGTCAGAGAGCCTAAGGAGAGAAGAATCTCCGTGTCGCAAGCCAGTACGAATTGCGCATCACCCAGTTGTGGACACTTGATTCCGCAACCTCCCCATAGCTTCTCCTCAGGTGAGACCTCAGTCTTCTCATAGAGTGTTGCCGAAAGAGCTGGTGAAAAGGGGTTTTGTTGGTTCCCTAAACTGTGCAGAACCTGGGTCTATCTTGAAAAGTTAAAGAACAATATTCAAGCCAACAAATGGTTCTGTTGCCACACTTGAATTGGTGATGTGTTCAGAAAATTGGAATCCAGAGAAAATAGAAATATGGAACTAGGTAGACAACACAGAGAAGGAGTTTGCAAGAAAGGAGAACAAACATCCGCGCTTCTCTGACAAAGAATGGTTGCAAAAATACTTATATTCTGACATTTACGAAATTTTATTTGCATGTTTCAGCAATGACCTATACGAATGGTTGTCACGGTTAGCATAACGCAAAAATTGTTTTCAGGGAGAGAAGCTACGGTGTGGACTCCAGATCTCATTCAAAGACTTAAAGTGGTAGATAGTCCGATTTCAAGAGTAGTATACTTCTAGCTTAACATCATACTAGAAGGTTACATGACAGAGTTTGCTGTGGACACATTGAAGTCCTATAGCGCAGCAGAAGAAGAGTTCTTCAAAGGATTTAGAGGTAAGTATCTGAACAATCTGAGATTATATATCAAAATGTTTTTAGCAGAAAAAGGTGTTTTAAGAATGCAGTAAGATACCTAGTTGTTTTGAGTCTATAATGTTTAGAGCTAACGACAATGATACAGAAGAACATATTCATATATTAAGAAGTGGTACAGTATAAAAGTCTAGTGCAGAAAATAAATCTAAGGAAGATGAGCTTTGCATAGACACTGAGTTACAAGTTGATCCTTATAGCCAGACATAACCTCTAGTAGCTACCTATCATCCTATCACTCCACAGAATCCGCCAGTTGAAAGTACTGCTAATCCACAAAACGTTAGTAGTAGTAACACCGCAGGTGTGAGTACTCAGAGCATTCCGTGTAGTAGTATCCCTAACCACAAAAAAAACCTTCCTAGTATTCATTCTGAAGCTAATCACCATAGAAACCTTGCAACAGAGTATCCCTAGCACCGCAAAGAAGACTACGTCCCTTAGAAGGAGAATGACAGACGATATAAACTGCCGATATTTAAAGGAACAAGTCTAGAAGACCTTGAGCAACATTGGTTTCTATGTGAAGCCATGTGGAACATTAAGCAAGTCCAAGATGATGCTGTTAAGAAAGCACAACTTGTCACTACATTTAGGGACAGAGCCTTGAATTGGTTTATGAAATATTCTGTTGAACGAAATAGGACCCTACTGGATATCAAGGCTGCCATCTTAAGAGAATTCAAGAAACACAAGTCTGAATCACAATGTATCACAGAGTTAAAAGAGATTAAGTAGAAAAGAACTGAGTCAGTATGGGAATTTGACCAGAATTTCAAAGCATTGTTACACCAATTTAGCTTTGACATCACACCACAATAGCACCAAGAGTGGTTCATAGTTGCGTTGTTTCCACATATCAGACTACCATTGAAGCAACAGAAGGTTGCTTCACAGACAATGTTGGGCTTGGCCCAAGTTAAGAGAATTTTGGACAAGTCAGTTTTGGTAGCTACGAAGTAAAACGTGACGAAGCATCGGGAAAGTAGAAGAGACAGCACTGTGAATTTACAGTGATATGAAGTACCAGTGCTGCAGAGATCCACAGCCGCGAAGTGCCAGTCCCGCGAAGATGCAGCATGGCAGATTTTTGGATGAAAAACCGTATAAATTCTGGTGAGATCGATCGAAAACCTATTTTGGTTAAGATACTCCATGATTCCCAGCAGGAGGGTAAGGAGTGGCAAAGTAGGAAATGGTCGGTCGCATGAGCAAAGGTAGCACTACATGAATTGACCGCATGAAGTTGTTAGAGAAGGAACAACAGGATGAAAATGAACCGTCGGCATGCGCTCAATAGGGGGGCTGAAAATGACGTGACCAAATGCAGAAGGATGGCCATGACAACAAGTTGCTATCAGATCCTAACAGTCCTGGTTAGCAGGGTAACCGCACTAGTTTTTGGGGAACCTTAGGGTTTTTGAGCCCATCATGACTGTAACAGATGCGACCTAAGGGAAAAGTCTATAAAAGGGCATATTTTGTAAGGGAAAGGGTTAATATTTAATCTTCATATTGTTTATTGTTGAGTTTTGTTGATCTCTGTTGAGAGACTAATTGTAAAAAGGCTCTATAGCTGTGTGCGCAGAGACCTACTAAGAGAGAAGAGAGTCAGCAGTTAAGTGCAAAAAATGGAACTGTTGAACCCTTCCCATTGATAATATAATCAACAGTTTATGTGGATGTATCTCCCATACTGGGGGAGAACCATGTTAAATCCTTGTGTTATGTGTTGCATCTATGTATTTGCTTTAATGAATGGTTAAGTGCTTGTTTATAACTGAATGTATCTTCACTTTTGTACGTATTCGCCATAAGGATAAATGATGGGAATAATACGTTAAGATTTGAACAGGTATGCATACTATGTTGAATGTGCAAGTATTTGTAAGTAAGATGAATGCATAAGTTGATTGGGTAAACACTTAAGCCGGTGAAGTCTGTATAGTGTGATTCCCTAAAGCACAGCACTGGAAGTGCACAGTTACATTGAAGGTCATCATGTTGTACGCCTAATATGCTTGTTGAATGCCTAAGTTTGCATCAAGTAAGTCTGTTGAAGTTGTGTGAGTATTGATGAGGAAGCGCAGTCCTCAGTTACGTTGTCCTGTTGTTAAGCAGTCAATCCGGTATCGTGCGGTCCCTGGATACACGATAGCCTAAGTGTTATCTACGAAGTAGGTGAACTTCGTGCAGTCCACCATTCTGTTCAAGCATACATCACCCGGCTGTGGAAACCTGATTCCGCAACCTCCCCATAACTTCACCTCGGGTGAGACTGAGTCTGCTCGCAGACTGTTGCCGAAAGGGCCGGTGAAAAGGGGTTTTGTTGGTTCCCTGAACCACACAGAACCTGGGTCTATCTCGTTGAACTTAAAGAACATATTAAATCCAACAAATAGTTCCTTTTCTGCGCTTGAATTGGTGATGAGAACTGCATATTGGAATCCTAAGAAAACAGAAATATGGAACTGGGTGGACAAGACATGAAGGGAGTTTGCCAGAAAGGAGAATAGACATCCGCGTCTCTCTGACGTAGAGTAGTTATAGAGATATTTGTGGGCGGTAATTCATGAAATTTTCTTCGCAACCTTTGGAAACGAGTTGCATGAGTGGTTATCAATACTCACAGATCAAAAGGAGTATTTCCAAGAGGGAGCACTTACCGAGTGGAAGCCAGAGCTCATTCAGAGACTTAAAGTAGTAGATAGGCCACTCTTGTGAGCAATCAACTTTTTGGTTGACAGTATGCTAGAGGGCTTTGTGACAGAGTTTGTTGTGGACACTTTGAAGTCCTACAATTCAGCAGAGGCCGAGTTCGTCAAAGGATTCAGAGGTAAGTATTTGAACAATCTGAGTTTATATATCAAAATGATTTTAGCTGAAAAAGGAGTTTTAGGAAGAAACATAGTTGTTTTGAGTCTGTAATGGTCGATAATACTTAGAGTGATACAAAAGAAAATATTCATATATTAAGAAGTGGTAAAAGATATAAGGTTAGTACAGAAAAGAACCTTAAAGAACATGAAATACGTGTAGAAACTGAGTCCCAAGTTGAGACTGATAGAGAAACACCTTCCGTAGCTACCTACCAGCCTATCACTCCGCAGAATCCTCCAGTTGTCAATAATGCTAACCCTTAGAACGTCAATACTAGTAACACCATAGGAGTGAGTACTCAGAACATTCTGCATAGTAACATCGTTAACACCAAACAAAACACTCCGTCGAACACTGTACCACCTAGAAGGAGAATAACTGACGACATAAAACTGTCAATATTTAAAGGAACAGGTCTAGAAGACCCTGAGCAACATTGGTTTCTATGTGAAGCCGTGTGGAATGTCAAGCAAGTCTAGGATGATGCTGTTAAGCATACACTAGTCATCACTACATTTAGGGATAGAGAATTAACTTGGTTTATGAAATATTCTGTCGGACAAAATAGAACCCTATCGGATATCAAGGTTGTCCTCTTAAGAGAGTTCAAGAAACCAAAGTCTGAATCACAATGTATAATAGAGCTAAAAGAGATTAAGTAGAAAACAACTAAGTCAGTATGGGAATTTGACTAGAAGCTTAAAGCACTATTAGACCAAGTAAGTTTCGACATTGCACTGCAATAGCACCAAGAGTGGTTCATAGCTACATTGTTGCCACATATCAGATTGCCATTGATCCAACAGAAGGTTGTGTCATAGATAGAAGCCTTAGAGATCGCGATGAATCTAGAAACAAGCCAAGGAATGATATAGATCTAGAACCAGTTATCAACTTTAACATTACAACTCCAGGAAATTAAGAAAGGAAAGGAAGTCATAGAATAAATCTGGTGTACAAAATGTAAAGCAGAGGGACACTCAAAAGAACAGTGTCAAGTTTTCAAAGATTACATTGATAGTGGAGCACCAAATCCACTAAATCAACAACAAGGACCGTGGTGTGAAATCTTTCGATGCAGAGGACATTGACCAGAGGATTGTTATTTGATCCAAAAGTATGTGAGAACACCTAAGAACTCGTATTGCAATTTCTGTAAATCAGTTGGACATGATGATTCCAAATGTAGAGCATAGAACCTAATGATAGAAAGGAAACATGATGTTTATAGAGTTAAAAAAGAAACACTGCAACACCATGATAATGCGTAGTATGATCAAGGTGCATATAGAGGGCGTGGTGGATTCCGAGGAAGAGGAAGAAATACTGGCCCAGGAAGAGGAAGAGGTCAGATGATATGTTATAATTGCGCTTAGCCTGGCCATCTATCTAGAGACTGTACAAACACTTGCACCACATGTAGATACTGTAAATATTTTGACAATGATATTGAAGCATGCCCAATATTACAAGCAAAGATGCAAGAGAGAAGAAGAGAAGCACCAAACCCGAATGCTCAGATGATCACATCAGAGAAAAGAGATCCAAACATCAATGCTATGATGCAAAGTGGCACTATGAAAGGAAGAGATAAAGAACCAGAAGCTTCGACTTTTGGAGAACACCACGCTAAATAGACATCTACTAATGAGGTTTGGATAAGAAAAGCTACTAGGAAAGCACCTGCTTTCGATCTGGAAAGAAACAAAGAAGTCTTCGTAGAAGCAAGGGAAACCTTCAAAGAACCAGAACATGTGACACCAAGATATGCCAACAGCGTATGATCAAACGAGTACCGCAGCATAAACAGGGACTTTCATTACGTAGTTCCAACGGAGCTGTATGAAGATGCTAAAGAGCAAAGATGATTTGGTGGAAATAAATTTTTTTCTGAACCACTATGAATAGCGTAGTTGCATGAATATTGTTCATAGCGTAGTTCACCACATAAAAATCCATAAGAGAAGAGGCCGAGAAATGAGGCTAAGTGCACAAATTGGAGATTATGAGGGGATCATCCTTTATTTAGGTTCTGAAGTAAATGTCTTGACCAAGTAGACATGGGTATAAATGGGGAAACCAAATTTGTCATGGTCACCCATATAGTTGAGACTGGAGAATTAGCAGAAGGTCATACCCTTTAGAAGATTAGCGAATGTTCTTGTTGACATTGATGGAGTGCGAAGTCATTCAGACTTCGAGATTATTGAAATTGTAGATGACAGTCAACCTTATCTTGCACTATTGGGGATAGATTGGGCCATGGATAACCTCGCTATCATTGACTTGAAGAAAAAACATATGATATTTGAAGGGGCAGATATCAAGGTCATTATTCCCTTGGACCCTTTACAAGGACCGAGATACAATGAGTCGATCAGAGAAGAATGTAGAGCTCATGACCTTGATCGCTTCTATAAGATGACAACAAACCACGCTGACTACATCAATCCTACATCTGATGGAACACTTAGTTGGAGTTGTAACAGTTCTTGCATATGAGATTCCGATGCAGGACTGGAGAACTCGCAAAGTAGAATGCATGAAGTGTCTGCAAGAAGATGCACGTAGATCACCAAATCACTACACTGGATTGGAACCGAAGTAAGTCCAATCCCCACTTATGATGGTTCAACTAGCATCTATACATTTTTTCAAGAGTATGATGTATCAATTTCAGGTGAACATCAGATACCATCATTGGATATAGCACTGCGCACTACACCTGCTAGATGGTGGGTCGTGCATAAGGACACCCTGACCACATGGGAATAGTGCAAGCACATGATGCAAATCAGATTCGCAGAGAAAAGTGCATTAATAATGGAAAAGTATAATGGAAAAAATGATCTAAGGGATCACATAGAGACTTGTTCACAAGCATGAATAAACATACCATAGACATAATGGATTCATTTGTTTGTGCACACACTAGAGCAGATTCTAAGGAATTAGTACACAGATGCAAAGCTTCGCATAGGAACCAAATATTAGTCTATTTTAACTATGAACTTCGAGAGAACCTTCAGTTTTGAAGATGACTATATAAGCATAAATGAGGCTCTGTAGGTTATCAAAGAAAGGAAATTCATGTGAAATTAAGCACAGCAGATCTAATGAACAAGTAAATCAATTACAATAGATGAAACTCAGAAAATACGTGTAAAACTGTGCAAAAGGCTTGCAGCACTGCTCTATTGAAATCAGAATGGTAGAATACAATACAATACAGTAACAATGACTGAGAAATTCGAATTAACCAAGGATTTCATTCGAATATACTGCATGGAATAGCTTGGCTCCAACTAGGACTCCTCATCATCAGATCAGTGGAGTCATCAATGCACAAGTAATGGTCAACCAGGTGTCAAACTGAGTCTAACTGAGTGTGGTAGGTGTAACTGGAACATGTAGGCACTAACTGAATGAAGGAGGCTCAATGGAGGGCGCATGAGTAGATAATGGAGTCAGAATAGGAAATTTAGTCTCACTGGGGGTCCAATGGAGTGATACAATTAGTTACGGAGTCAAACTAGCCTTAAATCAAGGAAAGAACTCAACTAACTGAAGTGAACTGAGTGGTAGGTGAAGAAGTGCGCCCTTCTCAAGTGGTAGGTGAGAAGTGGGCACCTTCCTGACTAGGAGGGATAAAACTACAAGGAAAGAAGCTCTCGGGTGCTGGAAAAATGGGGATAAGGTGATGGAGGCATCGAACTGGTAACTGGGATGCATGCAAAGTACAAAAATGAATGATGAGATATCCTAACACCCCCCCTCAAGCTATACTATGATGTAAAAAATAATAACTGAATAGGGCCCTGGTTACTGAGACTAGAGGTCACCCCAATATAATAATCCAACAATGCTAGAAATAAATCTAAGTGAGGAAAGAGGGAAAACCCAATGGGAAGAAATCCCCCCCTCAAGCTGAACATAGAAGGATCTAATCTGTCTCCACCATGATGGAACTCACACCCAACAGTGAATGAAGGTAAGATAACTTCTTCTCAGTGAAGCTCTTGGTGAGGATGTCTGCATTTTGTTCGTTGGTAGGACAATATTGTAAAACAATGGTTTTGTCATGCACAAGCTCTCGGATGTAGTGCATGTGGATATCGATGTGCCTGGTCCTTTGTCTTTGAACTGGATGCATCGAGATATTGATAGCACTTTGATTGTCACAAAAAATGACAGTCGAAGTAGTACTACCAATATCAAACTCTGACAAAATACCCTGCAACCAAACTACCTGAATGCAAGCATTGACTGCTCCTTGATACTCTGCCTTTGCTGAAGATAATGCAATGGATGCCTACTTTTTGCTTGACCAGAAAATAGTCCCATTTCCAATCATCAAAACATAATTGTAAGTGGTCTTCTGATCAATACAATCACCCGCCCAATCTAAATCTGTATACCCAATCAAATCTAGCTCACAATCTACAGCATAGTGTATGCCAAATTGTCAAGTACCCTGCACATAATGTAAGATCCTCTTGGATTCCTACTAATGGAGCTCATGGGGCTGCTGCATATATCTTGATACAACACTCACGACATAATATATATCAGGCCTTGAGTGTGTCAAGTATAGTAGAGAACCGATCAACTGTCGATACGATGTAGAATCTGCAAGCGGTGTAGAATCTCCCTCCTCAAGACTGATTCCTGAGAGGGATGGAAAAGGGGATTCCTTACAATATGACATGTTGAAATTTTTTAACAGGTCTGAAATGTATTTTTGCTGAGATATGGTGATCCCATCAAAATTTTGTGCAATCTCAAGCCCCAAAAATTGTTTTAGCAAGCCGAAATTGCTCATGTCAAAAGCTAGATCTAAAGCAGTCTTTAACTGGTCGACTGAAGCAAAAGTGCTTCCAGTTATTAAGAGATCATCAACATAAAAAAATATAATCAGAAAATTACCTTCAGTTTTCTGTAGGTACACATTTGGACCTGATTTGCACCTTCTGAATTTTTGAGAGAGAAGGAATGAGTCCATCTTAGCATACCAAGCTCTTTGGGCCTATTTTAAGCCATACAATGACTTCTTCAATCTGCATACTAACTTTGGATCTGATATATATCCTTCTGGCTGCTTCATATATATTTTTTCTTTCATATCTCCATGGAGAAACGCACTCTTCGCATCCATATGGTGCACTTCCCAGTGCTTGGATGTGGCAATAGCTAAAACAAGACGGATCGAATCCATCTTTGCAACCAGTGCAAAGGTCTCAGTGTAGTCCACTCCTTGGACTTGGGAGAAACCTTTTGCAACCAACTGAGATTTGTATTTGCATGTTGATCCATCAGCAACAACCTTTGTGGGGTAGACCCATTTACATTAGACTAATTTCGTCCCACGTGGAAGAGAAACTAGCTCCCATGTAGCATTCTTTTGAAGAGAACTGTACTCTTCATCCATGGCAGTTTTCCATCTCGGATCTCGATGGGAATGATAATATAATTTAGGATCTAAACCTATCATCAAATAAAATTTCTCATAAAGAAAAGGATCAGAGAATGAAAGTGCCATACCTGCTCTTTGAAAGTATGCTCGAGTCATCCTTGGATCGGCAGGATTTCCAATGTTTGGACCAATAGAATTGAGTGTATTTTGGGCCCACTTTGGCAAGTGTTGGGGAACAACTGGATCAGATTTTGAACCGGATATATCATGTTCATCAAAGTATGATAAAATAGCAAAAATATCAGCACCAATACTTTCATCATCTTCTTTGAAATCTTCTTCTGGTGGAGGCGGTAATCGACAATTTCTTCCTCGACTAGTTCTAGATTTTGAAGCGGTTCTTCAAATATGACACTTTGCTAAATGAATATATTTTTGGATCTGATATCCATTAGTTCGTAGCCTTTTAATTCTTCATAATATCCCAATAGTATTCATTCAACACTTTGCGGATCCAAAAATATTCTCTTTTTACTCGGAATTCTAGCCCAAGCGGTTGAGCCAAAAACCCTAAAATTTGACACATCAGGTTTGTGACCTGTGTAAGCCTCAAAAGGTGTAATATCAGTCAAATATGAATGTGGAACATTGTTTTGAATGTATGCATCAACATTCATGGCCTCAGCCGAAAGGTTTTCAGCCAAACCTTTTGATTCAATCATACAGGTTGTCGTCTCTTTCAGTGATCTGTTCTTCCTTTCCGCTACATCGTTCATCTAAGGTACGTAGGGAACTATGTGCTGGATCTGAATGATTCTTTCAGTACAAAGTTGTAGCAGATCTGATTTGATAGATTCACCTCCATTATCATATCTAAGATCTTTTATCTTCCTCTCGGTGGCAGTCCCAACAGAAGCCTTAAAAAACTTGAATTTTTCTAGTACTTCTGACTTGTTTTTGAGAAAGAAAACCCATGTAAATCTGGAGAAGTCATCGATGAATGTCAAAACATACCTTGAGCCATTCATGGATATTTATGGCAGTAGACCACTGATATCACAATGTATCAGCCCCAAAATGCAAGAAGCTCTTCTAGCTTTGCCTCGATCAAATTTGTGCTCGGGGTGCTTCCCAATGATGCAAGCTTTGCATATTCCCTTCGAGGATTTGATCATCGGAAGGCCATCAACCATGGAATTTTTTTGTAGCATCTACAAATATTTATAACTTAGGTGTCCAAACCTCTCATGCCATAGCCTACTAACCTTATTTCCATGAGTCAAAAGAGTGGTGGTCTTGTCATGTGGCATAAAGTGTGAAAAATTATATGCTTTTGAAGAATGATTTGCTTTTTCGACTGCAATAATTCTTCCACTTTGAATATAAAAATTTCAACTTTGTTAGGGTAGAATACAAATTTCTTTGGTGAACCAGTGTGTGTCATCTGATAAACGAAAAGAAGATTCAAAGCTAAGGAAGGAACATAGAGAACATTGTGAAAAATGCCATGCTCTAAATGAATGCTTCCTTTTCCCTTTGAAGAGATCTGAGAGTCATCTCCCATGTGGATGGAGATGGTGTTTTTGGGATCAAATTCTGATAAAGAATCTTTATTTGTAGCCATGTGGTTTGAAGCTCCAGAATCAATGAGTAGAGTGGAGGAATTCAAAACAGTTTCCATGAGTGCTTGACCTCTTTTGGGATGATCATTTTTGTCCTTCTTCCTTGCACCGTCGGGAAGGGTTATGTTGTTTTTCTCCAAGAGAAGGGCCATCTGATCTATGGTATTATTCATGCATGAGCTTTCAAGATGATAACCCTTGCTTTAGTAAGAAAATTTATATTTCTCTTTGCCCTCTTTCCCTTTTTGCTTGTTTCTTCAACCAGATGGCTCATCCACTTTCTTTGTCTTCTCTCTTTGCTTGGACAGATCAAAATTTGGCTTCTCTTTATTTTTCTTCCCTTTTCCATTCGTATCTTTGGATCCTCTAGCAAATAATGATTGGTATTTGGAGCATATGGTCCCCATTTGAATGAGTTTATCATGCTCCTTCATCACATATTCAATGAAGGCACTTAAGGTAGGCATTTTCCAATTCATAATTGTGAGCTTTCTGGAATTGAATGTAGAGACAAATACTGAATAATATTTTCCAAGTTTTGTTGTTACACCAAAATGTCGTCACCCTTGTGCAAGTGTCACAAGTGTCGCAAGTGTTGCAAGTGTCGTCGTCATGACCTAATGTCGTCATCATGACCATTGCAAGTACTGTTATTATGACCAAGTGTTGTCAGCATGACCATTGTGATAATGTCATCATCTTGACCATTGTGTAAACTCTTTGCTATTTTACCTAAACTCATTTTAGAGTAAAAACACATCCCTAAAGTTTCCCATGACTGGAGGGCTTAACTGACCTACTATTCAAGGTCATCGCAGTCTGCCCTTGTGCAACATGCGATGTCGTAGGTTGTCCTAATGCAACATGCGACGATGTCAGTTATTTGGATGAAAGAGTATCTTTGAGCCCATTCTCGAAGATGAGTGATGTGGAGGCCTATCCCTAGGCTCTAGGTGAGGTGGCATTTCGGTTCCTAACCTTATGGAAAGATCCCTTAACCATCTCCCCTTAATCCTCAACCTACCCTATCTCTTTATCCCTATATAAACACCCACTCTCTCCATGGGAGGGGGGGAAGGTCTATGGTACCCTTATGCTGATAGGATCCATACTGGTGATTGGGAGGCTTGTACCATCTTGGAGGCTTGGCTTGGACATGTTGGATGGAGGATGCAACATTGAGGATTTGGTTGTAGCTTCATCTTTTCTATGTATTCCCACTTTTTATACAGTTAATATAATCTCTTTCCATAAATGTTGTCTCGTTGATGATGTTTAGAACTTTCTTCCTCAACTGTTAATTTAGTTCAGTTATTGTTTAGATATCTTGTACTCTTGTATTGTTTCCATATTGTCTTAACAGGTCTTGCATCTAGAGATCTGACGACCGCGAGACTTGGAGCAACGACAAGGAGAAGGATCTGTGATCTAAAAGGTACAATATCTAAGTACTCGATCTGTAACTAGATCTAGGAAATGAGTTTTGTATTCTGTTCTATTTGTTCTAGATTCACTTGAACTAGGGAGATCTGGCTCGTGTCTGCCCGAGTGGATTGTCCGATAACAAATTTGGTGACCATAATGGGGAAGAACATTGTTGTTTTCAATCTAAATGTCAGTTTTAGTTGGTTTCTTTTGCAAGCCATCTTTTTGCCTCTGAAGCCTTTTCACCATCAGATCTTCATTGTGAAGAATCTGATTACCTTCCTCTGAGTTTGCACATCCCATTTGCAAACCTGTTTATTTCTCATTATCTGGAGAATTGGTTCATTTTTGAACTCAGATCTCGCTCGTCGCACCTAGTTAGTGTACCTAGAGCGACACTGTGTGTTTTTTTATCTTTGTTTTTTTCCTATTAGTCTGTCGTCGCAGTCCTTCCATTGGTATATTGCAACAGCGTCGCACTTCTTGCATTGGTATCCTGCGACGTCGCACTGTGCATAAGCATAGAGTGCCATGATCTGTCATTTTTTCCATACAAGCATGCCCTCTACAGTTCTATTGTGAGTTTGGTTTGTGTGCAGACTCCCTCTATACTGTAAGATCTAGTCAGAGACCCCATTATTTGATTTTGTGTGTTGAAAGTGTTTGGTATTTTGTGTGGATTTGTATTGGGTCCCATTCTAACAATTTTCAGCTTGGTAGTGGTGGATACTTTGGTTCCCCCATCTTCATCCACTTGACCTTGTTATCCCTCCTATCCTCATCTGATCTGATCTTTGCACTAGATATGATCCCAAACCTCTTTTTGCACATGTTATTTGGTTTGTTTGTATTGGTTTTTGGGTCTTTTGAGTTCTGGATTCATGTTTGGCCCCTTGAGTAAAAAATAGTGTTTTGCTTGCATTTTTAAGCGAAATGGGTTCTATTTTTGAAAAAAAAAATTCCCCTCATGGCCGAGGGGGCCATGAATTGTGCATTCTTCAGTCGTTTTTACCCATCTCAAGGTTTTGAGATCATTTTTGGTTGAGTGTGATTGGCTTGTTTTAAAGACTCGAAGAGTGTGGGATATCCATGTCTTTTTGAGCCTCTCTTTCTTGGGTTATGCATTTTGTTTCCCTTACATGCTGAGCTATTCAATCATTTTTGGGAAAGATTGATTCTTTGTCTCCACTTTAGTTCAAAGAAAAGATTGATTTTGTCACTCTTTTGCTATATTCATGAAATTGGAAAACATAAATGTTCTTCTTACTTTATTTTGATAATTTGATATTCTTGGTCTTATCATCATAAGAAGAAGAAAGGATTGTTTCAGTTTTGTGTGCATTTGAGTTAGATAAGATTGTTAAGTGCTTATCTTTGTCGTGCATTTAATTGGAAACATTTATGGAATCCTTCTTTTTGTAGCTTAGATGTGTCTTTTTCAAGTGTAAAAAGATAGGAAATGAGTTATAATTATTGCATTTGGTAGATTTTGAGCCTTTCTTGAGTGCCTTTGAGTTGTTTAGGTGTTTGCCATTTTTCTTTGGGAATTTATGAAAGATTAGAGTGCTGTAGATATTCTCTCACTTTTTGTATATAGATATGAAAAGCGTTTAGTTATCAAATTCCAGTTTTGGTTAATGCATTTGAAAATTGAAAGTGCTTCATTATCTTGTCCTATACATTGTTAAGATTAGCTGCATCTTTCATTTTCTTTACGCTTTTTGGTTGATTATTGTAGAAAGTTAGAATTATTGCACTCTAGGAAGGAATTCTTCTTTTCGCTACTACTTAAGTACTTTTGGTTTGAAAGAAAGAAAAATATCTCCTTACCTTAAGTAGTTTTCATTGAAAAGGAAAGGAAAATGTGCATTATCATGTAGTTGAGGATTGCATTATGTTTACATTTATGTACTCACTTCATGCATCCACCTAACCGTACAAGATAAAATTAACGCTAGCTTAGGTTAAAATCATTTAGTAACTGTGTGTAAGTTAGAGACGTGTTCCAGCGTTTTTAAGCGTGGTAGCTGTCGTTATTTTCCAGCACTATAGTCCGGGGGTATTGTAGTCTTCCACGTACATCGGTATATCGAGCTCCTTCACGTACCCACCAAGTACCATAATCCATACTTAGCATATATCGAAGGGTGTATCACGTACTCGACATGTATATCGGAAGGTCTTGTTCCAACAACTGTGCATTAGATAGCACCACTATGGATTTGAGCTCCCACGTACCTTGCGTATATCGGGAGACACCATTAGGATTCCTGAAACCAGCCGAGTCAACCATTTGGACGTCTTGGCAAAGCAACACACTGAGAACAGCACTTGTGGAGATTAGCACACATGCACTATCCAGGTAATCAGGTGTGCAGGCAAGGGTATGGTCCCAATCCTCCTTGTTGCGTCGTATTGTTGGACCCTGCAGTATATCGTGGTTTGTGATGCCTTGATAATCCCGTGAGATTCTAGACTTTGAATCCACTCCTATTCACACAATTTGCTTGTTTCTTTTAGACTTGAGTAGTGCTTGACTTGTGTGGTACTTTAGAGTCTCTTAGGAAGTTTAGATATGGAAGATTCTTCTGGGACTACCAACCAAGGCACCCCTTTCCAAGGTATGCCATTTGTTATTCCCCCTTGTGGAACTATTGGTCCTCCCTTTATGGTTACGTTGAGTGTTCCTGGATTGACGATAGGATTACCGGTATGGTTATTCTCCAATCCAGTTACGCCAAGTGCACCAATCATGTCGGACCTAGGTCCTTCACCACATGAGCATCAATCTCATGATCACCCTTCTCCTTCTCCGTTGAAAGTTGAAACGGCTTCCATCTCTTCCTCTTCTCCTACTGAAAACTCTGATGTTAGTAAGAAAGCTGGTGTGAAGAAGAAGAAAGGGAAGATTAAAAAGAAGAAAGATAAGAAAGAGACCAAGCATCAACCATCTGCCTCCGATGGCACTCATTCTATGAGAACACCTCGTAAGCCAAAGTTCCCTTGCAAACTTTGCAAGGGTGATCACCTTCTCAAGAATTGTCTCGATCTTTCCTGTGTGTCAGAAGTGTGGTCTAAAAAATCGAAACCGCTTGTATCGTCAACCTCTGATCATCATATTGATGATAATCCCTCGACCAGTGACCCATTGGTGATGGGTCAGAAGGGTAGAGCTACATACCCTTGCTAGATATGCAAGGGATTGCATCGTACATACCTTTGTCCAAACATGGATGAAGCTTCACGGTGGTTGGAAGATATTACTAGTTCTCAATAGGCACTTCCAACAAGTGATAGTAAGTTGTCCCTCGATCCCCCATTGGTTGACCAAGTGATCAATTCAGTTTCATCTGTAATCGGTCCCACTCTTCCTTTCGAGAGTGAAGTGATCGAGTCACTGTCATCTCCACTTGATCCCACTCTTTCATTAGAGAAAGTCTAGACTGAAGCAATCACCATGACACAATCTTCATCTCATTCTTATCTTCCAAGTGAGAGTGAATTGGAAACCGCTGATGTTTTCCTAGTCAGTTCAGAATGTCCTAGGCAAGGGGAAACCTTGTCCATTTCTACAGGACCCCCTCCAAGTACTGAGGTCATTTCCTTTGATTGGAATGGTCTAACAGAATCTCATCTTCCTTCGAGTATTCCTTTTCAAATATCTGTAGGAGTTTCCGATAAAGAAATCTTTCGTACGATAGTTGATGAGGGATCTTCTGTTAGTATTTTATCCTCAACCGCATGTCAAGCTATAGGTTCTCCTCAGCTTGTGCCAGTAACTGACCAGATTTTGGCTTTTAATAGAAGGCCTATTGGACCTTTAGGGATTCTCCTGCAGTTAGCTATCACGTTGAGAGGTAAAACTGTTTATGTTGATGTCATGGTTGTCCAAGGTCCTTTAGATTTCAATATGCTCCTTGGACGTGATTTTGTCTATGCTATGAAAGTTGTAGTGTCCACGCTCTTTTGAGTGATGTATTTTCTTTATCATGGGAATATTGTGACCATTGATCAGCTTTCCTTCGTGACACCCACTCATCATATGACTCCTAATCATCAGACTTCCCTAAATGTTCCACATCTTTTAGTGGTTTCTTCCCCCTAAAAATAGGGTATGAGCATAGTTTATGTTCTATTTCAAGCTCGTTAAAAAATGAAACCAACCTTCAAGCAAAGTTCTTCTTTGATTTCAAGCTTGCATAAAAATGAAACCATCCACTCGAGCATAGTTTTATTCCATTTCAAGCTCATTAAAAAATAAGATGGGCCCCCTCGAGCATAGTTTTATTCCATTTCAAGCTCGTTAAAAAATAAGATGGCCCCCCTCGAGCATAGTTTTATTCCATTTCAAGCTCGTTAAAAAATAAGATGGGCCCCTTTGAGCATAGTTTTATTCCATTTTAAGCTCGTTAAAAAATAAGATGGGCCCCCTCAAGCATAATTATTGTCTATTTCAAGCTGATGTAAAAATGAAATAGATCTCCCTCCCATCGGTTCAAGTCTCTCGCTAGAGTTAGAATTTGAACCTTCATTTCATTTGATTCTTGTTTTCCCCCCCTTGGTGAACATTTTCATATTAGTAGCCAGGTTGGTAGTTGGGTTAGCAAGCATCATTTTTAGACGAAATGAAGCCTTGGGGGGCATGTCACATGTTGTAATGTCAACAATCATGTTGAAGGAACACTACCATGTTAAGCTGCTAGCAATCATACTGGGGGCTTTTTTCCAACCTCTGGGCATCATGTTGGGAAGGAACCTATCAATGGGCCTTAACTTATGAGCATAGTTCCCTTTCTGTGTCAAGCTCTTTAAAAAATAAAACAAGTCTTTTGAGCAGAGTTCTATTCCTATGTCAAGCTCATTAAAAAATGAAACATATCCTTTCCCTTTGAGACGAGTCTCCTTGTAGACTTAGTACCTGAACCTTCTTTTCACCCACCTATGTCTTAGGCGAATGAAATGAAGCTTGGGAGCATGTCTTCAACCTATGGAAGTTACGATGAAGTCAACTTGATTACCTCTCCACACCACGTTGGAGCTAAGTCACTTACTTCTAGCAATCATGCTGGGGGCACTCACCAACCTCTGGATTCCATGTTGGGTAAAAGTTCACAATTGGGAACATTTTCGAGCATACTTTCCTTTTTTAGGTTTCTAGCTCATTAAACCATGAAAATTATCTCGAGCATAGTTCATTTTTCTATTACAAGCTCGTTAAAAAATGAAGTAGACATCATGAGCATTCTTCCAACCTATCTTCGAGCTCGTTAAAAACACTAAGATAGCATTTGAGATTACTTTTTCACTTTTTCGTGCTCTGGTTGAAACATGAAAAGTGGTTTGAGCTTACTTTTTAATTTTTCATGCTCTAGTTCAGATATGAAAAAGATTCTAAGTGCTTTTGATACCATTATCATGCTCTTTAAAATTTTGAGTAAAAAGGTGTGTCTACCGAGTATAGGTTTATCACTTTATCCGGCCTCGCTAGACTATTTACGAAAAAGGAACTGTGCCGAGTTTAATTTTTCCTTTGTTGTACTCGGTTATCAACCATGACAAAGTTGTTCATGGAGTCCTTTTTAAGCTCTTTTCAGACTCCCTAAATAGGAAAAGATTGCCAAGCGAACTTGATGCTTTCATGCTTGTAAAAGCATTTGAATGATTGTCTTTTTGGTGATAGTTTACCCCTTTTTCGGACCAGGAGGCACTAATTACGAAAAAGGAATACTCCAGCCAATCATGACTGGAAGAGTCCTCTCCCGCGTTGTTTTACCCTTTTTCGAGCGATGAGGCTAACTTTACGAAAAAGGACCATTGGAGTCTCCTTTAGTTCTTTTCAGACTCTCTAAACATGAACTAACGCCAAGTTTTCCTTCTCCGGACTCGTTAAATTTTAAGGATTAAAGGGCCCATTATGGGACGAACTCCTCCTTTCCTAGGTTCGTGAAACATTTGGGATTGGACTCATCTATGAGATGAGCTATACTGAGCATCTGGTTACCCTCATCAAGTTTTTCAAAAACACATGAGGCACTCATCAATCATGATGGGGAAAAAGGAAAGATTTTGTGTTACATCATAATTATGGTAGTACATTGTCACTCTTGAACACGGCACTCGTTTGCATTTGCATTCAGTACTTGAATAATCTGTTTGTCCTCGAGTCTTGCTAATTCCATGAGTCACGTCACTCCTTTGGGTTAGCCAAAGAATGCTTCCACCATCAGTCACATTGGGAGTTAGTATCATTCTCGTCATGTCAATACTGGCAAGTCATGCCATGCCCATGTTCAAGAGATGTTTCATTACTCATCATCTACAGTCAGTATACCTTTGATCATGTTGGTTTACGTTGAGTCAGTCTTGCACATTACTGTACCGTCCAATCTACTCTACACATATTTTGTCGTGTTTCGTGTCGATTGATGGGGGATTCATCATGGCTCTCCTTCGATGGATTCATCCTTGTTGACATCAACTCATCATCTGAGGATTGAATCTAGAATCCAACCAAGTACCTTGGACGTGCATGCCTTAATGGCAGGTTACCTCGCTTTCATCATGAGTTTACATCATTGACTCTTGATTGGAAGATTTCATCTTGCGTTCGACTTCAACTCATTTATTCACGCTTGATGATATGTACTGTGATACCTTGGCAATCATTGACATCAATGGTGATCTCCCTCGCACTTGTTAATGGCTTACATCAATGGCCGATAATCAAGTGGTTTCTACCATGTTCGACGTCAAGACATTTGTAATCACATGGATAGATTTGTATCATTGCAGGTTCAGCTTGAAGACCCTGGGGAGTCATGTTTTAACCAGGTTGCGATGGAGTTTGTATTGAGTCATATTACATGGATCCACTTTTGTATTGGTCATCACTGTGTTATCATCTCATCGTGGATCTACACATGTGTCTAGTAGCCATGATTGTGTTCAGTCGGTCTTTACTATCAGGGATCTGCAATGTATTGGTCGACATCCATGTTTTGTGTTGTATGAGACTTGTGGATCTCAGGTCATTTATACAGCAACTCCTTCCAACTAGCAAGTCCTTGCCATTTTTTTTACTACAAAGCATTTCACCTGTCTTATTCCATCACCATTGTGCAAGTGTCGCAAGTGTCGCAAGTGTTGCAAGTGTCGTCGTCATGACCTAGTGTCGTCATCATGACCGTTGCAAGTACTGTTATTCTAACCAAGTGTTGTCATCATGACCATTGTTATAATGTCATCATCTTGACCATTGTGTAAACTCTTTGCTATTTTACCTAAACTCATTTTAGAGTAAAAACACATCCCTGAAGTTTCCCATGACTGGAGGGCTTAATTGACCTACTTTTCAAGGTCGTCGCAGTCTGCCCTTGTGCAACATGTGATGTCGCAGGTTGTCCTAATGCAACATGCGACGATGTCAGTTATTTGGATAAAAGAGTATCTTTAATCCCATTCTCAAAGATGAGTGATGTGGAGGCCTATCCCTAGGCTCTAGGTGAGGTGGCATTTCGGTTCCTAACCTTATGGAAAGATCCCTTAACCATATCCCCTTAATCCTCAACCTACCCTATCTCTTTAGCCCTATATAAACACCCACTCTCTCCATGGGAGGGGGGGGAAGGTCTATGGTAACCTTACGCTGATAGGATCCATACTGGTGATTGGGAGGCTTGTACCATCTTGGAGGCTTGGATTGGACATGTTGGATTGAGGATGCAATGTTGAGGCTTTGGTTGTAGCTTCATCTTTTCTATGTATTCCCACTTTTTATACAGTTAATATAATCTCTTTCCATAAATGTTATCTCGTTGATGATGTTAAGAACTTTCTTCCTCAACTGTTAGTTTAGTTCAGTTATTGTTTAGATATCTTGTACTGCTTGTATTGTTTCCATATTGTCTTTACAGGTCTTGCAACTGGAGATCTGACGACCACAAGAATTGGAGCAACAACAAGGAGAAGGATCTGCGATCTAAAAGGTACGATATCTAATTACTCGATCTGTAACTAGATCTAGGAAATGAGTTTTGTATTCTATTCTATTTGTTCTAGATTCACTTGAACTAGGGAGATCCGGCTCGTGTCCACTCGAGTGGATTGTCCGATAACATTTGTGATAATAGAAAGAATCAACTGCTTATATTCCTTTACAACTCCACTTTACTTCAATTAGAATACCAAGTGCTTGAATTTGGTTAAAAAATAATTTATGGTTTTGAAATTATCAGGATTCAAATCAATCAATTCATTTTCCAATTGAAAAGACCGCATCTCATCTTGCTTGCCAAAGAGCTTTTCAAGTTGCTCCCATACTGCTTTTGGAGTAGACAATCCACTAAGGAGGAAATGAATATCCTTGGAAATATTGAGGGAAATAAGACCATATGCTTCGTCCAATTTGTTGAAGTGCTTGGATTTCTCAATGAATGTATTTGGCTCAGCTTTAAGGCCCATGGTGACTCTGTAGTACCCTTTTGAGCACAACACAATCTCCATGTCATCTTTCTATTCAAAATAATTGAAAGGAGTGAGAAGATTGGAAGAAGAAGAATCCATCTCAATGATAGTGAATGCTAATGGAGGAGTGATAAAACCTGCAAATCACAAGAAAACAAGAACAATAAGGTCGAAAAATCCACCCTTTTAGAGTTGCATCACACCAAGCATAGGAGATCAAGCAAGCGTGAAGATCCAATGATTCATATCTAGGAATTTTGTGGAAAACTAAAGGCTTTTGGAGTGGATTGGAGAGAAAATTTCAGTAGTAGCAAAAGCACAAGAGAGAATGCATGCCACAGTTGTGATATTTTTGAGCAAAAAACACTCAATGTTCATGTAGAACACCTGCAGAAAAGAAGTCTCGTCCCTGCCATGGCTCTGATACCATGTGAAATTAAGCACATAAGATCTAATGAACAAGTAAATGAATTATAATAGATGAAACTCGGAAAATATGTGTAAAACTATGCAAAAGGCTTGCAATAGTGCTCTATTGAACTCAGAATGGTAGAATACAATACAATACAGTAACAATGAATGAGCAATTCGAATTAAACAAGGAGTTCATTCAAATATACTGCATGGAATATCTTGGATCCAACTAGGAGTCCTCATCATTAGATCAGTGGAGTCATCAATGCACAAGTAACGGTCAACTAGGTGTCAAACTGAGTCTAAATGAGTGTGGTAGGTGTAACTGGCACATGTAGGCACTAACTGAATGAAGGAGGCTCAGTGGAGGGTGCATGAGGTGCTAACTGGAGTCAGAATAGGAAATCTAGTCTCACTGGGGGTCCAACAGAGTGATACAATCAGTTACAAAGTCAAACTAGCCTTAAATCAAGGAAATCACTCAACTAGCTGAAGTGAACTGAGTGGTAGGTGAAGAAGTGCACCCTTCTCAAGTGGCAGGTGAGAAGTGGGTTCCTTCCTGACTAGGAGGGCTAAAACTGCAAGGAAAGAAGCTCCCGGGTGCTGGAAAATTAGGGATAAGGTGCTGGAAGCATCAAACTGGTGACTGGGATGCATGCAAAGTACAAAACTGAATGATGAGATATCCTAACAATTCAAAGAAAAATTCCCAAGTACAAATGAGGCATTAGAGGCCATTAAGGACAAGATATTTGAATACGTCAAGGTACATGTGAACCTACAACCAGAATGGGAAAAAACGATAGAATATGCCCTTGAATGTTATAACCTCGCTGAAGATGAAGAAGATGAAGAGGAAAGTGTTAGGATATTCCTATACTCCATCCTAGTCCCACCAGTATTTTTATCATTTACATTTTTAGTCATGCTTGCATTTTTAGGGTTTGCATGCATTCTAGGGTTTGCATGCATTTTGCATGCATCCCAGCCATCAGTCTAGCACCTAGCCCTCAGTTAGCCAGCCCCCAGGAGCTTCTCACTATTTAGTTTTAGCCCTCTAGTTGCTTAATGCACCCTTATTCCTTGATTTTAGGGAGCAACTTGCCATTCTTCACCTACCAATCCAGTTGTCTTTAGTTTACACTCAGTTACACTTAGTTACACTCAGTTACAATTAGTTACAGTCAGTTACAGTCAGTTACACTCAGTTACACTTAGTTAGACTCAGTTACACTCAGTTACACCTACCAGAGTTAGTTTGACTAATGGTTGATAGTTACTTGAGCATTGATGACTCCACTGATGATGATGAAGACTTCCAGTTGTGCTCCGATGATACTATTTGTGCTCCGATGACACTCCAGTGATCCTTGTTCACTCCATGAAGGCTAATTCGAATTGCCACCTTAGGCATTCGAATTTCTCATGGATTGTATTATTTATATGTCCATTTGTGATTAATAATCTAGTGTGTGTGAAGTATTATTGCTTCTGTCTGAGTTCTACTGTACCATATTATTCTGTTGCTCATTATACTGTATTGTTCACTCTTCTTCTATTTTCCTACTTAATCATAATTACTCTTGTGAGGTACACATCATCTCTTAGATATGCTATGAGGATTCTCACAGAAAGCGATGGGGAGGATCTGCGGAATGTCAATATACCTGAGTCAAAGGGAGCACACGATGTAGAGGGACCTCCATTAGAAATTCCAGATATGAGCGGCCCTGTCAAGATGAAAAAATTTAATATTGGAACAAGTGAAGAGCCAAAGTTCGCATCTATTTGAGACTACTGGGATGATGAAACGGTCGCGCAGAGCACAGACCTTCTACATGAGTATCATAATTTATTTCCAATGAAGTTCGCCAAAATGAAAGGCATTTTGGGTGACTTGGGAGTGATGAAGATACCTCTCAATACAAGCACCAATCCTATTAGATGGAGGCCTTATAGACTGAATCCCCATTACAAAGAACGAGTCAAGGCAGATCTCGACAAGATGCTTGATGCAGGGATCACTGAGCTAGTGGAAGAATCAGAGTGGATAAGCCCTATGGTTATTCGGGACAAGAAGACCAAAGGAGAAATCAGAGTCTATGTGGACCTCAGGAAGCTTAATGATGCTTCGCTACATGACCCACTTCCTACCCCATTTACAGATGAAGTATTGGATAATGTCGGAGGAAATGAGGCCTACTCATTTTACTGAAGGATGCTCTGGGTACCATCAGATCAGAATACACTCAGCAGACAGGCATAAGACCACTTTTTCTACTAAATGGGGATCATATCAATATACAGTTATGCCGTTTGGGTTGAAGTATTGTGAGGCACCTGCAACAATTAATTAATATGAATATGCGAAATAGCAAAAATGACAGAACTCAGAATCACTTTTATATTGATCACAGGCCACTTCGAGGGGGAAACCTCCTATGAGCAAGCTCAATACAAATAACTTCATGGTGCCTTCATAGGTCTCAACACACACTTATATACTAATTCTAGGCGCCAATACTATGGGTTGAAACCATGGGCCGTTACAAACTATGGATCAACCATACTACGGGCGACTTACAAAGCATATGCACCAACAACAATAACAAAAACTATTGATCAACAAATACTACGGGACGACTTACAAAGCATATGCGTCCAATAACAACATACTGACAAAGTAAAGACATGGGTTCCTAACATCCCCTCCCTCTTAAAAAAAGCTTTGTCCTCAAATCTTTAGATGTGGAAATTGTTGTTGAATCTGAAGGAGTGGTTCCCATGTAGCATCCTCTGGTTGCATGCCATGCCACTAAATTAAGACCTCTGTGATAGAGCGAGAGCAAAGCTGATGCGTGCGCCGATTGAGGATGGCCTCTGGCTCCAAGAGGATGGATCCTTCATTATCCACTTCAGGTAAAATCGTTTGTCTACTGATGTTGGTGCCAAGAAATTTCTTCAGACAAGAGACATGAAAGACTGGATGAATGCAGGAAGAAGGAGGAAGTTCCAATTTATAAGCAACGGACCCAAGGAGGATTGGAGTGAGCTTATGACGCCCTTTGAGTTTCAAGGAGGATTGTTTGTACAGCTGGAGACGAAGAAAAACCATATCGCCGACTTGAAAAGTGCGCTCCGAACGGTGGTGATCAGCTTGTTGCTTCATGCGATTTCTTGCCATGTGAAGATTGTCCCGCAAAATGCGAAGAATCTGATCGCGGTTTCGAAGGACCGTGTCAACTTCCTGAACTGGTGAACTAGTGGGGGTGTATGGAAGAAGAGCTGGAGGTGCCTGACCATAGATTGCTTCATATGGGGTCATTTTAGAGGCAGTGTGGTAAGAGGTATTGTACCACCATTCAGCGAGAGGGATCCACTTTGCCCACTGATGTTGTTGTTCTGAGGTGAAGCAACGAAGATAAGTTTCCAAGCATTTATTGACAATTTCAGTCTGACCATCTGTTTGTGGGTGATACCCTGAACTCATCTTCAGTTTGGTGCCAGTGTGTCGAAATAGTTCTGTCCAAAAATTACCGGTGAAAGTCACATCACGATCCGAGACAGTGGAAGAAGGGATTCCATGAAGACGAAAGATCTGGTCTAGAAAAATTTGAGCGACGGAGAAGGTTGTATAGGGCTAGATGAGAGCACAAAAAATGACTATATTTGGAGAGGCGATCAACCACAATGAGAATCACTGTCTTCTCACCAGATTTAGGGAGCCCTTCAATGAAATCCATAGAAATATCTGTCCAAATCCGTGTAGGTATGGGCAAGGGTTCAAGTAATCCTGGAAAGAGTGTTGTTTCACCCTTATTGCGCTGGCAGGTATCACATTCGGCCACCATCTATTTAATTTTCCTTTTCATGCCCTGCCAAAAGAAGTTACACCATGCTCGTTCATACGTTTTGAGGAACCCAGAGTGCCCTGCCGATGGAGAAGCATGGAGTTCATAGAAGATAGCCTGTTGAAGATCTGTGCTTTGGGGAAGCACTAGATGACCCTTGTATCGCAGAGAAGCACCATCCCAAGAGTAATGTGGTAGAGCAGAAGGGTTGTTGGTCAAGCATTGGATGATTTGATATAAGGAAGATTCATTGACATAACCCTGTTGAACAGATTGCAACCAATTTGGAACATGCATAGATATAGCTGAAAGAGAACCTTGGGCATCAAATGTGCGAGAAAGAGCATATGCCACAATATTGTCTTTACCCTTCTTGTAAGTGATCTCATATTCATAACCCATGAGTTTGCTAACCCATTTCTGTTGTGCCAGGGAGGAGACACGTTGGTCCAAGAAATATTTCAGACTCTGGTGATCAGTCTTGATGCAGAAATGATTCCCTAATAGGTATGGGCGCCACTTCTGTACTACATGCAAAATAGCCATCATTTCCTTCTCATAGGTAGAGGCAGCTAAATTCTTACCTGAAAGGGCTTTGCTGGTGAACGCAATGGGGTGTTCATCTTGAAGGAGAACAACACCAAGTCCATTTCCACAAGCATCACTCTCAATAGTGAAGGGCTTGGAAAAATCGGGCATAGCTAGCACAGGTGTAGTACACATCGCTTGTTTTAGTTTGTCAAATGCACACTGAGCAGTAGGTGTCCATGTAAAATCATCCTTTTTCAATAGAGCAGTTAATGGAGCTACAATCTTCCCATAATCCTTGACAAACTTGCAGTAGTAGCCAGTCAGCCCCAAAAAACCACAAAGGCTCTTGAGTGTCTGAGGATGCGGCCAATTGTTCATGGCATCGATTTTGGCAGGATCCACATGAACCCCTTGTGCTAAGATAATGTGCCCAAGATACTCAACTTCCTTCTGTCCAAAAACACATTTAGACTGCTTGGCATGGAGATGATGGTCAGAGAAAAGTTGCATGACAAGATCCAGATGCTAAAGATGTTCATCCCATGTTTTACTGTAGATGAGGATATCATCAAAGAATACCAGAATGAATTTCTGCAAGTAGTTTTGAAATATTTTATTCATTAAGGCCTGGAATGTGGAAGGAGCATTAGTGAGGCCAAAGGGCATGACCAAAAACTCATAATGGCCATCATGTGTGCGGAAATCTGTTTTAGGAATATCATCCTCATGAACCCGAATTTGATGATACCCAGAACAAAGATCCAACTTGGAGAAAAAGTGAGCCCCATGAAGCTCATCAAGAAGCTCTTCAACAACAGGAATTGGAAACTTATCCTTGATGGTGAGGTGATTAAGTGCTCGGAAGTCAATGCAGAGGCGCCATGACCCATATTTTTTGTGGACAAGAATAACTGGAGAAGAAAATGAACTAGTTCTTGGGCGAATAATACCTTGCTTCAATAAGTCCCGAACGAGCATTTCAATCTCCATTTTTTGGTGAAATGGGTAGCGATAGGGCCTGATGTTGGGAGGAACGCTTCCAGGAAGGAGTTGAATATGATGGTCTTCTGTCCTAGAAGGTGGCAATCCCACTGGTTTAGCAAATACACCTGTATATCGATCAAGAATTTGTTGTAGATCCAAAGGAGTAGTGGAGACCACTGATGGTTGCATCTGGATGGAATGGATCTAAGCGATGACACCATGTGAATTCTTCTTGAGGAGTTTTTCCATGTGATGTGAACTGATGATGCTGAGAGAATTTGGTTGTAATCCTGTCAAGGTGTGTTTTTGTCCATTGAGGGAAAACTGCATCCAAAGTTCAGCAAAATCCCATAAGATAGGGCCAAGTGTGCGTAGCCATTGAGCGCCCAAAACCACATCACATCTGCCTAAGGGCAAGGCAAACATGTCAGAGCACAAGGTATAATCTCCCATAGAGATACACACATTTCGACACTTCCCTTTGCAAGGTAAGGTGCCCCCATTGGCAACCATGACTTCAAAGTTGGAGCAAGGATGGATAAAACAATCAGCTTGTTTGGCGATCCGAGGGTCAATGAAATTATGAGTGCTACCAGAATCAATGAGTATTGTAAGAGGAAGCTTCTTGAAGTAACCCCTGACCCGCATTGTTTGGGGGGTGGTGATTCCAGCTAAAGCATGGAGAGATATCTCTGGTTGATCATCCTGAGACGGAGGGTCAATAGGCAGTTCCTGAATGTCGACCAGAGCATCCAGTGTTTTTGGATCTTCATCACCAATTTCAGAGGCAGGCGGAGACTCCACATCCAAGAGATAGAGCTTTTGCTAAACACATCTATGTCCCCGAGTGAATTTCTCATCACAGTTATAGCAAAGCCCCTTTTCTCTGCGTGCTTGCATCTCTATTTCAGACAAACGCTTGATAGGAGTCGGTCGAGGAGCCTGCGGTATAGGTGGTCGCTGAGAACCCATATTTTGGAAGGGAACAAAAGTGGGCTTGGAGCGTTGTTGGGCTACAATCTTGTCTTCTGCCAACTTATCCAACCTTAGGGCTTCCATCATTATGTTGAGACATAACATTTTGACCTCAGAGTGGATGGCATCCTTTAGACCACTGATAAAACAACTTTGGTAAAAGTCATCAGACAATCCTTCGGTGTGGTTGGCTAGATTCTCAAATTCGGTTTGATACTCTCTCACCATGCCAATTTGGCGAAGTTTAGTAAGGGCTCCTGTGAAGTCATCAAAAGCACTAGGACCAAATCGTTACAAAAGGAGCTGGCAAAATTCTGGCCATTTGGGCTCTGGATGAGCCTTGATGTACCAACGGTACCATTGAAGAGCTTCTTGTTCCAAGTGAAAGGATGCCAGTGGAACTTTGTTGACATCAAAAGTATTATGCAGACTGAAATACTGTTCTGCACGATAGATCCATCCAGTTGGATCAGTACCATTGAAGCGAGGAAAATCAAGCTTTGGACCACGGAAATTACTGGAAGAGGAGAACCCATTGTCTGATGAAGACTCAGACTACCGTTTGTTGTTCATAGCTGAATGTTCAAGATGGAGGATGAGAAATTTTTCATCCAGATCCTGGAGTTTGGCTTGGAGGGCTGCAAGTGCTTCCTCCATGGTTTTTGCTCCTGCACGGGTGACAACCATAACCAGGAGTTTTTTTTTTTTCCGGTTGACTGGGTAGGAAAACAAAAACAGAAACTACTTCAGTAAGGGAAAATCTGTACTAGGGAAAAAATCTGAAGGGTAATTGCGGTTTGACTAGGTTTTGGACACTGTTGAATAGACAGGGAAACAAAAATGAGGATTCCAGAAGCGGGGTGAAAGAATGGGAAAATTTGGCAGAGGGAAACAAAGAAGCAGAATTCAGAAATGAACTCTGTGGTAAAATTTGAGGGTGATTGGGTGAAATCTGAGGAAGTTATGGCAAACCCTAAAAATAGACAAATGTGGGATTTTGAGCTTTGGGAAGGGGAATTGTGGATAGGGTCCTCAGGAATGAAATATGCAGAATGGGGGTGACAGGGGTTCCCCGAAAATTTCAAGGGAAACAGAGTGAAAACAAGGGAGATATGGAGAAAAAACACAATTTTATACTTGCAAAATGGATCTGAACAACTAGATGTAAAACGATGCAGCAACGATCGACGACAGTTCAGCTGAAATTAGATATGGACCCCAGGTATGTGCGGCTTCCTAACAGTTCAATGGTTTCACTTGGCCACCAATGCTGTCTGATGGCTTGCGTATTGGGGCAATACCCCTCACTCCACGGCTCAGGTAAAACTGATAACCACTTTGCCACAAACGACAGCTCTTGGTTTACCTCACAGGTGGGAACTAGTCAATCAGGTAGGGGTCGTTTCCCTTTTCGCTAGCAGGTCCTCTCAATGGGCCAGCTACTTCGGGGTTCCTGTGGTACTCCTCACAATGAGTTTTAGGGCTTATGCCCAAGTACTTCCCACAGTTAAGCGGATAGGGATTATTCCCAAATCCGAACCTGCAACAGATGCGAAAAAAAATTTGGCAGAAATTTCACCCAGCGAGCCCAAGAAAGTGCTCTGATACCAGATGTGAGGCACCTGCAACAATTAATTAATACGAATATGCGAAATAGCAGAAATGACAGAACTCAGAATCACTTTTATATTGATCACAGGCCACTTCGAGGGGGCAACCTCCTATGAGAAAGCTCAATACAAATAACTTCATGGTGCCTTCATAGGTCTCAACACACACTTATATACTAATTCTAGGCGCCAATACTATGGGTCGAAACCATGGGGTGTTACAAAATATGGATCAACAATACTACGGGTGACTTACAAAGCATATGCACCAACAACAATAACACAAACTATTGATCAACAAATACTACGAGACGACTTACAAAGCATATGCATCCAACAACAACATACTAACAAAGTAAAGACATGGGTTCCTAACAAGTATGTACCTGCTATTTTTTCCAGAGTTGTTGTAGCTGCATTTAAGGACTTTATCCATAAGTAATTAGAAGTCTATTTTGATGATTGGACTATATTTGGTTTATTGAAGAACCATTATGAAAATATCAGAATGATGTTAGCTAAGTGTAGGAAACATCAAATCTCCTTGAATTTGAAGAAATGTATTTTCTATGTACCCTATGGTATCCTACTGGGACACATTGTATGTAAGTAAGGTCTTATGGTTGATCCTGGGAAGATCGCAGTGATTGTGAATTTACCTGCACCGAACTTAGTAAAGAAACTTCACACAACTTTGGGAGATACCGGATATTACATAAAATTATTCAAGGGTTATGCATAAATAACCGTGCCAATGGAGAAACTTATGAAGAAAGAAGCGTAGTTCATATGGAATGCAGGTTGTGAGAAGGGACTAGACACATTAAAGGATAAAATGGTAACTACACCCATCCTAGTCTTTCCGGATTGGAATAAGCCATTTGATGTACATGTTGATGCTTCATCTATAGTGTTGGGCATTGTGCTCACTCAACCAGGTGAAGGGGGCATTGATCACCCCATTGCATTTTCAAGCAGAAATCTATCTTCAGCCAAAAAGAACTACACAACCGCAGAAAGAGAGGGCTTAGCTATGGTCTATACACTACAGAAATTCAGGCACTATTTGCTGGGTGCGCACTTCTCCATGTACACTCACCATTCAGCTTTAAATTATCTGGTCAATAAGCCAGTGTTAGGGGAAAGAATCTGCAGGTGGTTGTTACTTTTCTAGGAATATGACTTTGAGATTATTGTTAAGCCAGGAAGACTAAACCTAGGACTTGACCATCTCTCAAGGATTGAGTCAAGAGAAGAATCCATTAATGGTGAAGACAATATTCCTGACACATAGTTATTTTCCACACAGATCGCACATGAGTATTACAAGGACATTGTAGACTTCTTGACTACACGGTTGGAACCCACAGAATTTACTACGCAGCAGAAGAAGCAGTTGGTATTCAAAGCCGTAGACTTCACTATCATCATAGGACAACTATACAAGTTAGAACCATATGAAGTGCTGTATCGTTGCGTGTTAGAGAATGAGAAGCCTTTTATTGTGGCTGAGGCACATTCAGGTGTCTCTAGAGGTCACTACGTAGGAAGAGACACTGCGCAAATGATACTAAGAGTAGGGCTATGGTGGCCAACACTACACAGAGATTCAAAGGAACATTGCCACAGTTGTGATGTTTTCCAGAGAACAGGAAATCCATCATGCAAAGACAAAAAAATTTTAAGACCGCAACTGACTTTACAGACATTTGAAAAATGGGCTATTGATTTCGTGGGACCGATTAACCCATCAGGGAAGAGAATTGGTGAGAGATACATTATCACCGCGATGGATTATCTCACCAGATGGGCAGAAGCTAAACCAGTGAAGGACTATAGTGTAGTTACTGCCGCGTAGTTTGTCTTTGAGAGTATCACTAGTACAAAATGAGAAATTAATGACAAAAAAATGACTAAAATTCGACTATAAACGACTATTTTTGAGTCGGTGATTGATAGTATCCGATTTCCACTATCTTATCTCTAGTCGTATTTCACTAGTCATTAATTGGTTGAATTTTTAGTCATTGATAGTCACTGATTAAGTCATTGATACTCACTGATTTAGTCACTGATTTAGTCATTGATTGTCACAATTAATTACCAAATATATGACTAAATAAACTACTAGATGATAACATATTAATGACTAAGCTAAATACGACTAAATGTTAGTCGGGCTATAAGATACTGGAAATTAGCTACTAATAGTCGTATATATGCGAATTTAGTCATTTTCTTAGTCACTAATTTATGATAGGGTATGGAGGAATCGAACCACCAATCTCCTGCCTATAATTAGGCAGGTGCTCTACCATTGAGCTAGCACCCTTTAAGAAGTTGTTGTTGTTTGATAATGATGATATTCAAACAAATTTTGCATGGGAACAAAATGAATGTCAAACATATTCAAGAATAATGCTTCAAGTACTAAAAGAATTCTAAGATATAGCAGTTCAACTGTGACAATGATGAAAATTCAAAGAAGAATGATCTTACAAACTACGCATGAGTACAATAATCCATGGCTGTACAAATTATTAGGAACAAAAGCAAGTTGTTTCCCTTCACAGATAAAAAAGAATACAAGATCCAACTTGCAATAAATTTGTTTTAATTGTCTATCAATTGTTGATCTCTTGACAGCTAAAGATGTTTTCCTGTCTGAGATCCAAAATACATACAATTATCTTCAACTTCACTTCTTCAAACCAGTTGTAGTAAAAATTATTCTAGGAATTGTCTTATGAGCAAAAACCACTTTTTTGAACAGGCTACCCTTTCATTTGTATAGTAGCAGGTCCGCTGCTATTCATGGCAGGCTGACTTGCCATCCTACAATACAAAATAAATGGAGTTAAGTCAATAGTATTTCATAGAAAATAGAAAATATAATCTCCTTAAAAGCAAGATGTCACAATGAGGACTCTATCTAGGACACTCTATTCTAGAGTATAGGGGAAGTCATTTTGTCGAAAACCCTCTTACAAGGCTACATTGCATCTTTGGAAATAATTCCATGTAAAAAGAGAAACATATCAGTCTCTCTGTGGTTCAACAATTTCGTGAAAACAAGGCTTTGCTTGATAAATATGCTTAAGATGCTGGCAAGATTTTAAAGCCTCGAGCCTCAACAAAATTGTTACGAAGATGGGTTAGTGATGCGAAGGCATGCAATCCAGAAATTACAAATGTCCAGGCCCAAGCAAAATCTTAACTGAAAATGGAATTATCATTGGAATAATTTAAACAAATAAAAAAACAATTATAAACTATATAATGGATATATATATAAATGTAGACCTGGAAAGTAACTGAGCCATTAGTTACATAAGATAATAATCCATTGTTATAGTTATAGAATTGTAAAGAGCTTCAACAACAAGAGATAGAAATCCAATTCTAAAATTGTTGCTCTTACATTAATACTTCATAATACATTGTTATAGTTATAGAATTGTAAATAGCTTCAACAACAAGAGATAGAAATCCAATTCTAAAATTGTTTCTCTTACATTAATACTTCATAATACTTTAAACACATGGGACAAATTTCTCTTGATAAATGGAAGTGAATGCTTTATTCTTAAACATATCTTTAAAAATTCTTAATATTCTTAATAATTATGGTGATAAGAATCTCCTCTTGAATTAACAAAACTTGATAGAATTTGGAACTCATTCATACATACAATTGCTGCAAATCATTCATGCATATTGTGGTTATTAGTTTCAAAGTATTGTAATTGCCCTCTTCTTATATGGGTGAATGGAAATTTGAGAGGAGATTTTTATGGCAACACATGAACATAATGACCAAGAATATCATCAATCTCCTCTCAAATTAACAAATCTTGTGTTATTACAGTTGTTGGAATTCATTCATGCACACTGTGATTATTAGTTTCAAAGGACAAAAATTGCCCTCTTCTTAAATAGGTAAATGCCAATTTAAGAGGAGATTATTATAATATAATTCATACCCACAGAGTGACAAACAAGAGCGCTTTCTTCTTACACAAATCCTTACAAAATTTAAATAATTATAGTGATTAGAATCTCCTCTCAAATTAACAAACCTTATGTTGTTACAATTATTGGAATTCATCAATACATATTGTGGTTATTAGTTTTCAAAGTACTATAAGTGCCCTCTTATTAAATGGATGAATAACAATTTGACAAGAGATTCTTATAACAATACAATGACCAAGAATATCAATACCCATATTTGAAATCTACAGTATGCCTAATGAGGTTTATTCAAGGGGGATACATTAAATTACAGCTTGCTCTTACTTCACTCCTCTATAATGTTTTCAGAGTAAATTATCTTCACGGTTTTGAAATCTATAATACGCATTTAGAGGTTTATTCAAGGGGGATACCTTAAATTACAGATTGCTCTTACTTCACTCCTCTATAATGTTTTCATAGTAAATTACCTTCATGGTTTTATCATTGTACATTGTGGACTCTTTTTTAAATAATATGTATTGTGTGGATTCATCAATTTTTCGTAATTGGAGATAATTGTAGAATAGGTTGTTCATGTTAGAATGGTTGAACAATCAAGAAAAATAGTGACATAAATACAAATTGTTGTTCATTATGGAAAAGAAAGTGTTTAAACAAATTTCTTCTGACTTAACAACCTCAGGACAAATTCCTTCTAATTTTAGAACCTCCAAAAACCCCATATTTTGCATTTGTCCAAGCATATCAGGTAATCTCTCATATGTTTCTGATTGGCTATCAGTCATATGTTTCTAACATATAAAATTTCAAAATATGAATTCTCTAAATGAAGAGAGTGTGTTGAAGCATGAGTGTTGCACTCTTGTTTTGCTGTAACTTTTATTTCTTTATAGGTTTTATCTTCAGAAATAGCTTCAGATTGCTTTGCTTCTGCCACTGTTACAAGTTCAAGACATTAAGCTCTTTGGAGGAATTAGCTAGTACATGATGATGGCACAATATTCATTATATACCCATTTCTCCACTGAATCACCATATAAATAAGCAAACATTTTAGTAGTGCCTCCAAGCTATGTTGTGTGAGTTTTGATGATGGCTGCCAACAAACTACACATTTTGCTTGCTAATTTGGAGGTTATTAGTATGTTGTCTCGACTGATGACGACACAATATTCTCTATACCCATTTCTTCCACCGAATCGCCATATAAATAAGCAAACATTTTACTATTGCCTCCAAGCTATGTTGTGTGAGTTTTGATGATTGCTGCCAACAAACTAAACATTTTGCTTGCTAATTTGGAGGTTATTAGTATGTTGTCTCGACTGAATTAAAGTATGCAAGAAAACTTCAGATTTATGCCATTAATCTCCCTTCTCTTCCTCTTCGGGTCTTCCCTAAAAGTTGAGTCATTCAGTCTTACTACTTGACGTTGTTCCATTCACTATTTGCACCAATTGTTTGAGAGGTATGACCAACCATCGGGTTGAAGGATGGATGACTCTTTCTAGACTACCAAATCTCCCATAAATATATGCATTCATGACAATAACCATTAGCATATAAATTGACTTCTCCTGACAGGTTGTACAATATGAAGAAATACAAAGTTACAAACATAACACATGATAGTTAAGTTTCATGAAAGCTGTAGCAGAGCCAAGTTATCGATATTATAAAAAATGCATACAAAGGTTAAAAATGAGAGTTTTGGAGGCTTTCTAAGGATTTATCATTAACAATTGCTATAATCCAAACACAATGAAATAAATGCCCTCTATATAGGTCATGAATAGGTAGAAGGTTATGGATATTGTTGAACATTTTGCCGAAATCTTTCATAAAAAGGAACTAAAAATTGTTAGCATTGTCTTATCAAGGAAGCTAGTTGTCTCAGTAGAATTTTATAAGACAACTCATGTCACTAAGGAGGCAGTTTGCTATTGCAATGCTAAGATTCTATCCATTATGGTTGCTCTATTAGAGGCATCCTTTGCCAATGGTCTTAGCACTGGATATTGGAAAAGTTAAACTTGGGTTTTCTATTTGTATGGCTAACTTTGTTGTGTGACTAGTCTACCTATTATGATGCAAGTCACGAAAGTACAAATAGCTTGGGATGAATATAGATTTAATTAACATGGCCTGGCAATATGATTTATTTGCACATATCGAAATAGATACATTCATGACAATAACAATTATCATATAAACTAACTTCTCGTGACAGGTTGTACAATATAAAGAATAAAATACAAGCATAACACATGACTTATAAGTTTCATGACGTTGTAGCAGAGACAAGTTATCAGTATTATAAAAATTGCATATGAAGGTTCAAAATGAGAGTTTCATGGGTTTTATAAGGATTTATCATTAATAACTGCCATAGTCCAGACAAAATGAACTAAATGCCCTGCTAAATAGGTCATGAATAAGTAGAAGGTTATGGATGATGTAGAATATTTTGTTCAAATCTTTCATAGAAAAAAGCAGTAAAACTTGCCAACATGGTCTTATTGAGGATGGTGGTAGTCTCAATAGAATGTTACAAGACAACTCATTAGGCTAATCGAAATCTAAAAGTGACTAAACAAGGGCATTCAAAAGCTGCAACAAGATAAAGAGAAACTGAGAAGGTCCAGTTGCATTCAAACTATCAAGGATGGTGGTTGTCTCAGTAGAATCTTATAAGATAACTCATATCACTAAGGAGTCATTTTGGTATTGCACTGCTAAGATTCTATCCATTATGGGTGTTGCATTAGTGTCATCCTTTGCCAGTGCTTTTAGCAATTAACATTGGAGAAGTTAAATCTTGGTTTTCTATTTGTATGGCTAACTTTGTTGTGACTAGTCTGCCTATTATGATGCAAGTCACAGAAGTAAAAATAACATGGGATGAAAATAGATTTAATTAACATGTCCTAGCAATATGATTTATCTGCACATATCAAAACATCAAATTATGATTTGAAAGATTATTACTTGTTGTAAGGCTTCCACAAGAGAAACAATTACATTTCAAAATGAGTCCTACAGTGTTTACCTTGCAATGAATAATATTTGTTAGTGTTGGTATGATGACAGAATGCATGATACTAAGGGAAGATGAATGCAATAATGGATTCCAAGCATCTTTAACTATTTCCATGGTTATTCCAAGTGAAATGTTTCAACATCACTTTGATAGCTTGAATGCTAAAGGGCCTTGTAAGTTTCTCTCTATCTAGTTGTAGCTTTTGAATGCCCTTGTTCTGTCACTTTTAGATTTTGATAAGCTTAATGAGTTGTCTTATAACATTCTACTAAGACAACTAACACCCTTGATAAGACCATGTTGACAAGTTTTTTTTTGTTTTTTTATGAAAGATTTGGGCAAAATGTTCTCCATTATCCATAAGCTTCTACTTATTCATGACCTATCTAGAGGGAATTTAGCTCATTGTGTATGGATTATGGTAGTTATTAATGATAAATCTTTAGAAAGCCTCTAAAACTCTCATTTTGAACCTTCATATGCAATTTTTATAAGACTGATAACTTGGCTCTGCTGCAGCTTCATGAAACTTAACTGTCATGTGTTATGCTTGTATTTTATTCTTCAATTTGTACAACCTGTCATGAGAAGTTAGATTATATGCTAATGGTTATTGTCATGAATGCAACCTCCTCAGTGACATGACAGGGACAATATCATCAAATCACCTCAAAGGTGTAGCTACCATAAACCAACTACAACAAGATTATAAACCATAATACAAGAGCTACCAACAAATGCCATTACAAACTAAGAAGATAGAAAAGAATATAGAACAACAAAAAGGGTCAGCATTGGATTTGATAATGAAAAAATAGTGATACATTGGAATTAACATATCATAGAATCCAAGGTGTGGGTATGAATTAGATAAGCAAATTCCTATGTGCCTCAATTCAATAACCAAGAAAGTACAAGTCATGCTTAGTAAATATTTACAAAGATTCAAATTTTTCACATGATGTGAATATTTCAGGCAAAATAAAATTGATCAAAGACCAAAGTTCTACCAAATTATTTTGGAGGGGGTTCAAGACAAAAGCAACTTATTTTCAATTCCCTCAGCAATTTGCAATTGGCATTTTTTAATATAATAAACCTAAAAGAAAAACATGATATAGTAAACCAAAAACAACTTTACTTAAACTTGAATAGACCAAAGTAAAAATAATTTGTATTAAACATACCTTGTCAACAACTAAATATTTCCAATCATAGTGAGCCAGAGCCTTTCTGTAATTCATAGCAACCTCATAAGAAATTACAATAACAGGGAATGTTGGGCCCACTAGTTGAGACATGTGCTTATTTCTCGTCTCTTGGAACGAACCTACAAAAAGAACTAGCGAGAATCAATATTCAATAAAAGTAAGTGCTTTCCCAAAATTGCATTTATCTTTGATTAAAATAGCATAATTTGCAATTTGCAAAAACAACAAGCATATCATGGAAGCAAACAAGGAACATGAAAAAATAGGAACAACTAGCATTTGTTGAAGGCTCACGGTTCACCTTTCTTTTGCTGGTACATGGTTGTGCTTCCAGTCATGTCTTGGCAACACATGTCCCATTCATAGTTTTCTGTCTCTAAAACCCATTCCTCCAATTCATTTGAGTATCACTTTTCAATCTCTGCCAAATGTTATGAGACAAATTTAATCAAGTTTTAATTAAAGGCTCTAGTTTCATTATCTACGATTTTGACTAAGAGTGAATACTCTACAATGCTTAGGAAGTATACTGGGTATTAACAGAAAACAATTAATTCAACACTATGTCCCAAATATAAAAGGAGGAATCTCATCTTACCAATTGTCGAATTAAGGGCTCTAAAATCTTCTGCAAGTTCTGCATCTTCATAGCTTCGGCTATTACACTACAACAACAAAACCCAAAACCCAATACCAAAATGCAATTAAAATTAAATTCAAATGTACTACTGAGAGATGGATTGAAAGCAAAGAAGTTACAAAGAAAATATTCTCCTGCATACCTAGAAAAACTAGGGAGCAGTCTTGGGAGTTTTTGTTAAATTTTCAGAATTTACTTCAATCTGATCTAGGATCTTAAGTGAGAGAACAACATGTATAACAAATCTACAACATACACAATAAAGCAAGCACACAAGAGACACAGAGTTTACTTGGGGAAAACCATAAAGGTGAAAAACCCCAATAACTTCCTCAGAGATAGATAGAGCAATGATATAACCAGAATACAAGAGATAGTCTTCTCCTAGCAGCAGAGCCTCCTCCTCCACAAGTGCGCCACTCTCCATAGTGTGAGTGAGAGAATAGAATGTGTAAAATGAGAGAGACACACTCTCTATTTATACACTAACTTGACTTGACCTTTACTCAACTAGGTCGGCCTCAACTTAACCACTTAACATAATGCTGACTGGGTCGACCCCCACTAGGGTGGTATAATAACCCTTTGACCCACATGGACGACCCCCAATAGGGTGGTCTAATAACCCTTTGACCCACATGGCCGACCCCCAATAGGGTGGTCTAATAACCCTTTGACCCACATGACTTATACAGGGCCGACCCCAAAAAGGTGGTCTAATAACCCATCAAGTATAAGTTACGACACTTACAATATAGATGATGACACTTCCGTATAGAGGAATAATAACATCTCTATAGGAATACAATATACATATATGTGAAATACATTCTGAAGTTACATATACATCAACACTCCCTCTTAACTAGGAAGGTATTTCTCGACACAGGTCTTCTAGCACAAGTCATCTTCTCTGGATCATCGTCATTGGATAATCATCATCGAGTCATCATCATCATCACTGCTGCTGCTATCTCAATCAATCTCTGAATCTACTCATCATAGGAAGTTCTATAGAGCCAGTCCTTTTTCATACTGGATGTAGGCCCACCACCTGCAGGTCTTTGTCATCATTGGCCATACTGTGGAATCCTTAGGACTTATTACGTGCGTCACAAAACCTCAAAAGAGCATCCCAGGATGTTACGAGCACATGGCTCTACCTATAGGATCTCCCAGGGCCATATTATATGTGACCTCACCACAAAACCTCGCAAGAGCATCCCAGGTTGTTACGAGCATGCAGCTCTACCTATAGGATCTCCCAGGGATAGATTATATGTGGTCACCACAAAACCTCGCAAGAGAATCCCAGGCTATTACGAGCATGCAGCTCTACCTATAGGATCTCCCAGGGACAGATTATATGTGGTCATGACAAAACCTCGTAAGAGGATCCCAGGACTTATTACGGGCACACAGCCCAACCTATCGGATCTCCCAGGGACAGATTATATGCCATAGGAAAAAACCTCGAAAGAGCATCTGCCAGATATCCCACGGCATGAATTACATGCCATAGGAAAAACCTCGAAAGACTATTTGCAGATCTCCCAGGGCCAAATTATATGTCCTCCTAGAGCAAAACCTCGAAAGAGCATTTGATAGATATCCCAGGGCACAAATTACATGCCATAGGAAAAACCTTGAAAGACTATCTGAAAATCTCCCAGGGCCAAATTATATGCTCATCTGCACAACCTGATCCACGGACATAGAGTATCAACCTAATACTCACCATACATCATCCTGATGTACACATGATCATCCTGATAGTCATCACTGCAACATCCTGCTGCATGTTATCTGGAGCAACATCCTGAAGCTCGTCCTCCACGATCATCCTGATCATATAATGCATCTACCTGATGCATACCAAGTATATACCTGATACATATCATCATACATGATCCACCTGATCATATAATGTATCCACCTGGTACAAATACAAATACATGATACATATCACCATACATGATCCACCTGATCATACAACGTATCCATCTGATAAAGATATAGATACATGGTCCAAGCATCCAACATGATGCATACAAAATACATACAAATGATCCTACTGATCATATCTAGCATCCAACATGATGCGTACATACATATACATATAAATGATCCAACTGATCATATCCAGCATCCAACATGATGCGTATATACAAAATGATCCAACTAATCATACAAAGCAGAAACTAGAACATCATCCTGATGTTCATCATCCAGCGCTTACATCCATAGCCATGTGAAGGATCCTCCTTCCAACATGCTTGGAATGGCTTCAGCAAATGTGTCCATCACTTCTTCCTCGAAGTGTCATCGATCTGAAGAACACCAAGCCTCTCCCTAAAGTACTCGAACTTCACCCTCGCTAGTGGCTTCGTCAGCACATCTACAATCTACTCGTCCGTCACAACATACATGAGCTTCACAGCTCCTCTCTGCACCATATCCCTGATATAGTGATATTTGATCTCTATGTGTTTCGACCTATCATGAAACACTGGTTTCTCGGACAACTTCACACAACTCTAGTTATCACAAAAGATACCAGTAGCATCCAATGGGAGATCAAATAACTCAGACAGAACAGGCTGCAACATACTCTACCTCAGCTGTACTCAGTGCTACGCAGGACTGCTTCATGCTAAACCAAGAGAGCACACCTGATCCCATACTGAAGCAGCACCCAGATGTGCTCTTCCTATCTGCAGCACTGCCATCCCAATCTGAATCAACATAACCCTATAGGTTAAACTTTTGATTCGCCTCATACTTGAGCCCATAATCCACTGTACCCTTCAGGTACCTCAGAACATGCTTTACAGCAACCAGATGAACACTCCTTGGATCTGTCAGGAACTGACTCAATGTGTTCAATGCAAGGCAAATATCTGGTCTCGTGTTCATCAGGTACATCAAGGACCCAATCATCTGACGATACATAGTGATATCAATCGGCTTAGATGAAGCATCACACAGACGCTTCAGGTTCGATGCCAAAGGTGTGGCCATAACCTTGCAGTCCATCATCCCGAACCTCTTCAGGATCTTTACTGCATATTTCCCTTGTCCAAGGAAGATTCCGTCACTCTTCCATACCTCCATGCCAAAAACAAATAGTGCATCATCCCCAAGTTCCTCAACTTGAACTCGGCAGCAAGCTACCGTTGTGTGTCGGCAATCAATCTATCCTCACCTGATACAAACAGGTCATCCACATAGTAGTATCACTAGATTGCCTTCCTCAACCTTGTAGTAAAGGTTGGAACCCGCTTTACTCTTGGTAAAGACCAAACTGGATAGAAAGCTGCCTATCCTGCCATACCAAGTTCTGCACATATATGATTTCCTGTCATGTGTCTTAGAACCGAGTGGCTTCTCCACATACACTTCTTCTTCAACTACACCATTCAAGAAAGATGTCTTGAAATCCATCTGGTGTATCTTCTATTTCATCACTTTTATATTTCTCTATGCTGTCGTCTACAGCATGCTTGATATTGATAGATCCATATGGAAGTCATAACAAACTTCCCTTCAGGTCTTGGGACTACATCCCAAACATCATTCTTCATGATCGATGAATCATGGCATTCTTCCCATATCCTGGGAACTTTAATATCTTCAATAGATAATTTTGTTGCTGAACAAATGTTGTAGTTCTTCTTTTGTAGGTGATGGCATACGATCTTTCCTACACAAAAAGTTGAATTGCATGATTAGAAAACATCTCATAGTTTTTAGAACAAATTCTTACACATAAAGAAATATATTATACAGTCATGCAATTATCTTAGCCAATGCTTCAATACAACATTTATCCATATCCCGTAACTTTCTAGATGCCTTCCAATCTCTACCAGAACATTGTTAAGAGTGTGCACAACTCCCAACATGTCATCAAAGAGGTTTCATTCTAGATAAGTAGCAATGGAATGTTGTACAGTGCCATAGGCTACTTACCCATGCATATTAGTAGTATAATTTTCATCAATGCAACTATTCTAATATGCATAATACACAACCTAATTCTAGGAACATTAGTATATACATTATTGAACAGTATTATTTAAATAAAATATGCAAGTAATGACAATTCAAATACTTATCTTTGTTTGTTTGTTGGGTTGACTCCCTCTCAGTCTTTGCTTCTTTTCTGCAACTCCATTCTTATGTGGATTGTGAGAAGTGGTCAACTCCCTCTGAATATCTGCATCCTTGCAGAAACTACTGAAGTGTGCTCCTTTGCTTTCTTGCAGGAACAATTGGAGTGTGCTCCCTCTTGATCTTTGCTTCCTGGATTACCTGTCCTTGAACTTACATCCATCCTTAATCACTATGCATGCTTATTAGTATCATCATTGTGTTATCCTTGAGATCTCGTACATAATCACACATTTATTAGTATAATCTTAATACTATCAAAACACAATAATCTTAAACATGTATATTCATGATCATTCACAGATAATAAACATTAGTATTCAAGGTTTCAGGGAAGTCTTCTTTTACTCATACATTTTCTTTTTTGATCATAGGACTCTTCTGGTTAGTTGAATCATCAATCAAGATAAGAGATATAATATGCATAAAACCTGTGATTATTCAAACCTATACCTTCATGATTCTTCTGGTTAGTCATATCATCAATTATGGTAAGAAACATAATATGCATACAACCATGATTATTCAAACCTATGACTTCATGAATAATCATTATAAACAACACAATAGTATAAGATCCTAACACAAGGTAGGATTCTAGCTTGATATAGGAAAAACATACCTGGATTAGCATGCTAGCTAGTTATGTCTAACATACCCGCATAATGTCTTTTGATTCTCTTCAGTGACTTGTGCTAGTAACCTGCATGTCTCATAAGTTAACCATTGTAGAACCAAGTTATACATACCTCGAAAGTAGATCTTCTATGTGATCCATGACAATGGATGAATCCTTGTCTTCATGTCACCATAATCATATGTTCTTGAAGTAGAACATGATTTGTCTTTCTTGGTGTACCTTTTATGTTAGCAAACAACATAAACTTCATACAACACCATAATGCATTAGTACAATCATAAGTTTCAACACCCTAACCAATGAATATCTTCTATCATGCATTCATAATTTTGTTAAGGTGATATGACAAATCTAAAATCAAGATTGTACTAACCGTAATAACATGAAGACAAACATACCATAAACTTAATCATGAACAAATATCAAAACATACCTCGATGAGTCATACTTGTCGAGATCGCTTGTAATATTCTTATGTAAGGCCTTAGCCTCATCTCCCTCTGAAACAGGAACTTCTTCACTTATGCAGGTGACCAATCCATATTCTTCTAGGATTGACCCAATCCACTTGTTTTGCAAGAACTGGACCTGGAGCTGGATTAGGTTTGTCAAAGAAACTCCAAAAATTCAAAGTTTGAATTTTAAACTTCTGAAAGGATAGAAATATGCACCTTGATGAGCTAATCAAGTTGGTATATTCAAAATTTGAAAACTGCAAAGTTTCACCCCTCAAAATTGCCTTTTAGATTTCCGGATTCACTAGGGAGGACCCTGAATTAGGGTTTGTGTTTCCCGGAGCTTCACCCAACCAAAATACTTGATTCAAAACTCTAAGCTTTGATTTTTCTGAGGAGCTTCCAGCCGTGGTCACAGATTTCCAAAAATCCAATTTTTGCAAAAGCCCTAATTTTCCATCTTTCCGATCAAAGTCCCAAATTGGGGTTTGATCAAGCCTGGCCTTCTGCCCAATCAAAAAATCTGATCTTGGTCTCTAAATTTCTATTTTGATGAGTAGCATCCAGCCGTGGTCTCTGATTACAAAAATTTCAACTTTCTCCGAAGCCCTAAATTTCGGAAGCCATGAATGAAGGTACTCAAAAATAATTCTGTTTTGACAGAAGTATGTACCTGATTGTTTCTGGTGTAACTCTGAACTTTTTGATCCACAGGGTCTGAAATTTTTTCTTGAGATAGCCCGACCTGTTATATTTCCATCCCAATAGGTCTGACCTCAATTGGATTCTTTGAGAGAGAGTTATGCCAAGTGTCGCAACGTGACCTGTTTATGGGATAATACCGGAGAGCGAACTTGTACGGAGTGCCACGTGTCACGGTTTCCACTTCGGCCTCTAAAATTTTCTTTTGAGATAGCTCGCCCTGTTATATTTCCATCCTGATAGGTCTGACCTCAATTTGACTCTCTGAGAGAGAGTTATGCCAAGTGTCGCAACGTGACCTGTTTATAGGATAATACAGGAGAGTGAATTGTACGACGTGCCACGTGTCACTGGTTCAACTTCGGCCTTTGAAACATTTTTTTGTGATAGTACAGTCTGTGTACTACCTATCACTTTTTATGAAATTTCATTTGGATCTTCCTAGCCCAAGTTATGACCTTTTTCCCAAGGTCACCTGATTTTGACTCAAATCTGGAAGAGGCAGAAACCCTATATTGTACAGATCATAAATGACAAAGTACAACAAATTAGAGGTTTTCCTTTGGACACAAGGTACATGGGGATTTAATATTCGACCTTTAATGATTTCAGATCCGAAAACGTTGCTAGAACGGATTTATAGCGAAAGTGCTATGATGACTGGTTTTTGCTATATCAAGCCCTAGCATCATAAGTGAAACAAGTGTCATACATGCCATATCATGCCTTCTTTCAGGCTAGCTCTGATACCATGTTAAATTTTTAGAATTTACTTCAATCTGATCTAGGATCTTAACTGAGAGAACAACATGTACAACAAATCTACAGCATACACAATAAAGCAAGCACACAAGAGACACATAGTTTACTTGGGGAAAACCATAAAGGTGAAAAACCCCAATAACTTCCTCAGAGATAGATAGAGAAATGATACAACCAGAATACAAGATATAGTCTTCTCCTAGCAGCATATCCTCCTCCTCCACAAGTGGGCCACTCTCCATAGTGTGAGTGAGAGAATAGAATGTGTAAAATGAGAGAGACACACTCTCTATTTATACACTAACTTGACTTGACCTTTACTCAACTAGGTCGGCCTCAACTTAACCACTTAACATAATGCTGACTAGGTTGACCCCCACTAGGGTGGTCTAATAACCCTTTGACCCACATGGTTGAACCCCAATAGGGTGGTCTAATAACCCTTTGACCCACATGACTTATACAGGGCCGACCCCAACAAGGTGGTCTAATAACCCATCAAGTATAAGTTACGACACTTACAATATAAATGACGACACTTCTCATATAGAGGAATAATAACATCTCTATAGGAATACAATATACATGTATGTGAAATAGATTCCGAAGTTACATATACATCAACAGTTTCTCTTCTGGAGAAGAAACATCATAGTCCACACTCTATAAACCTCGTTTTTTGGACCTTGTTTCAGACCTCAAAGAACTTCACCACTAACTTCACCACTACAGATTTGAGATGAACCCAAATACAAATAATTCAAAAAGATGGAGGGAAATATAAATTCGGATGAGTATATAGATCTTCACGCAAACTCAGATGTTGACTTTGAACTGGATGCTCATTAGCCAATCAAATTCCCGACTGCCTTGGAAGCTTCCATTTACTAATGTTTGATCATCACAGTTCACCCAGTTACTAGTGAATGATCCAAAATATTAAATAAAAAAGAACAAGTACTTGTAGAGAGGCTTAGGAAACTGCAAATCCGATGAAGAAATCCTAGCTACCATAAAATTCCCATAGGCACTAACGAAGACCAACTTAGTTGGGGACTGTAATAAATATAGTTTTTTTTCTTTTCTTTTTTTCTAACTATTAAAGTGATGGCATCTAAGCATGTATAAAGTTGGGAAATGTAATAAATATAGTTATTATTATTATTTATGGTATAAATTTGAAATGGATAACATCTAAGGTTGCATAAAGTTGGGGATTCTAGGGTTGAGTCTTATTTTGCACATAAATAATTTTTTTCGGTGTGATATTAAAAAATACATTTTGTTTTTATTTCATCTTTAAATTCTTAATTGTCATGTTATTTATGTCCTCGGCAAGAAAGCTTGGGATGAGATAACTTTTTCAAGTGCATAAAAAGTTAAACTAAGAACAAACTAATATCCCAAACTATCCCTTGAGAGATCCCATTATTATCTTTAAAGACTACTCCATCAATGGGATGCATTTGGTGCATAAGTTGCCTCCATTTATATAAGAAAGCGACTAGTCTCAATTATTGTTTGAGCAAGCATTTTCCTCATTCACAGAACAAACAATGTAGAATGTATAGTTGTCATTCATGATTTTGCCTCAATTATTGCAGCCTCGCCACTAGGATGCCTAGACTAGTAGACCTTCCACGTTGAAATTGCTCATCTCCTAGAAAACTCGTACTTTAGTTTTATTAATGGAAATAAAAGTGTATCTGAATTACATCTACAAGTATCTCTCAAGATTGTATGTTAAGAAAGAAGCAATCAGAAGATGAAGTTCTGCAATAACAACCGACAAGGATTCTGAAACATCCTGTTTTGGATTACTTTCATGACTTAGCTGACCTTTATATATTTGCTCACTTATAAGTTGAATCCTATTCATGACAAGGGACTTAGCTAAGATTCTTTAGTTCATATCATACTAAAGAAACTAAAATTGATCATCACAGAATACCAAGAGATTAAGAATCCCAGTATAAATACCTAGGCAAGACATAATAAAGAAATAAGAATATTTTATTGAGAACATTTATGTTACAATGATATTATACAATACTACTTGACCAATACAACATTTACATTACATAAAACTCAGTTCAAGCAGTGTCAATTTAATTATAACTAAATTCCATTAAATACAGTTGGAAATCCCCAATAAACAAACTTATGTTGTCACTAAATACATATGATTTTAGAAATCTAGCATACTCCTTTTGCACCATTTTTCCACCACTTACAGGATCAAATGAACATCTATAGAAGCTGCATACATGAAATAACAATGCTAAAGTAATCATGGACTTTTATATTTTCCTCAGAAGAGTGTTTGTTTATTTGGTTTATCATGTCAAATCTTAATTTTGTTAAATATCAGTAATTCTAACAAAATTCCATCCAATCAATAACATTTAGCAACAAATATATATTTGTCAAGTTACCTTCCATTTAGGCCAACAACAACAATAGTGTTCTTTTGATGGCCAAAAGCTACAAGAAATTGTAATCCCTCCGGCAAGTGAAATTGAGCAAAGGACCACTGAGAGCTAAAATATCTTGGTAGTACTCCTGCAAAATGAATGTTCAGTGCTCACATTTGATTATTATCACATTTGGTGCTTGACATTACCTTGAACAAACAACACAATTATATACATATATTACATATCAAAATTCAAGCTCAAATTCTTACCTCTCATAAAAGAAAGTGAAGAGCTGGGATTAGCTCCCAGTGAGGGAATGACTAGATTACCACTAGAACCATTTGTGGCTGAGAGACCTTGCATAACATCAATAATCCTTGGATCTTCTCCTGCCCTTGGTACATTGAGGCCAAAAATGTGAATTTTTCCCTTGTCACTTGAAACTACCAACCACTGATGATTGGAAGAGAAGGCCAGACTTTATATTTTTGCTCTATCAGCACCTCTACGAACCTACATTCAATTATATTCAGACTTAAAACAATGTTTATAATGTACAGGAGAAATCACCATCATTCAATATTGTAGCTCATTACTTGAGGGATTGTTACAATGTTATAAATCAGTTGTTCCCAGTTGAAGCAAATACCACTCTTCATGCCCGGCTATGAAGAGAATATGCTTAAGATTAAAAAAAAGATTATTGTGAAAATTCCCACCTGCAAAAGATAAATTGCAAAATAAAAATAGGTGTTTTATTTAAGCCTTTAAGCATTATAGCAGAGCATTTTCGGGGAATGATTTGTTTCCCTTCTCTAGAAATATATCTTTCATACTTACATGCAATATCTAATATCCATAAAGGTTATGTTTCAAAGATTTTGAAAAATATCCGATGATATTCTCCTTTGTTTCAAGTATGCCAAATCTCATTCAGAAAATTAGATTTCAATTTCAATTTTTGAATTTTGAAAACACATTTAACTTTCTCTGTTTTGACCTGAAAATATTTGTGTCCATTAAAAAAACATGTAATGGTATAAAAGTCATGCAATTTTACTGAAACTTGAGTAATCCGATAGTTTCAGCAAATACACTCCATTTGAAATTGCAAGGAACATATCAGCTATTCTGTCTGGACAACAAATTCTGTCTGGACTTATCAGCTATTCTCCAGCAAGGAACATAACAGGGATTAAATGGTAACACAGAAAATAATGACAGGTAAACACCTGATCAAGTTAAAACAGTACAAACAATATGGTAATGGTTGAAAGAAAGGACAACTGAATTTTTATGATGCCTAGAGTTTATTGTGAAAGGCTATGAACCTTGTCCTTCTCAATGCTAAAAGGTTAGAAATTCAACTAATTGCGTTATCAAGAAAACATAATTATATATATAAGGTCACTTCATTCTACTTCATCAAACATAACACACTATACATCCTAATATCCACATCATTAAATTATGTTTAAAGTTTAAACACCTTCTGATGGGCTGAAATGCACAGGAAATTTACTTTTATTCTTAACATAAACACTACAAATAAGACTAACAGTATTTTTACCCAACCTATATTACTGACCAACAGTGACTCAAAGCCCTATAATTCTTATCACAAACTTCATCTATCGCTATTTAGGCACAGAACAATTCCCCAATTGCTCAATCAATTAGAAATAACATATAAGATCCTCATCAACCCTTTTCAAACAAAGAGCTGGTCTTTTAATGCCAATATACTTCCAAAGAGACTATCCTGATTAACCCTTGTGTTGGGAAGAATGTTTTTTAAGGTCAATGCTTCAAAGAATAAGACTTTAAATAAGGATTGATGGGAATTTTACCAGCCAACAAAAATGTTTCAAACATGAGTAGGTAGAAATGGAAGTCATACCTCTTGTAGTCGAGTGGCATCTAGGGTGTTGAAGATCCTTATAAGAGTCCCCTTTGTACTAGAAGTCACAAGGAGGCTTCCATCAAGGGTAAGTGCAAAGCAGGTAATGCGAGAATCATGGGAAATAATAAACTTGGTCCTCTTGAGTCCATAGTGCTCGACTCTCATCTACCCATAGTGCAAGCCCGGGCATGCTAACACGAAGCTATTGGGAGCATGAGAAACCGCACATAGACCCTTAGGGTTTGCCATCATCTCAATATGATGCAACAGCTTCAAATATATGAAATTGTACACGCAAATATTGTGTTCCAACACCACCACAATCCAATCCTGTCTCAGCTTTACAGCTCGAACCTCAGACCTGAAGGACAACTCCTCGATATGACGGCTTTGATGATCATCCCATATCATGACCTTATTGGGCGAGTACTGGGGATTCGAACCCCCGTCCACAAGCACCAAAATATTACATTGGAATAACATCTCCGCAACCCCAATACCACCATTGTTGAAGTCTCTTCTGAATGTTTCTCTGAAAGGATCGCAGTTGTAAACCTGGAAACCCTACTCAGTACCACAGGCGAAACACCCCCAACATTTTCAGGTCCACCAACATTCTTGGAATTGCTTTCCAGATAACTAAAGGTATTCTAAATTAGTATACTTAGCTTTAAGGTTGGTCCCACTTTTAATAACATCTTATAGTTTAAGTTATTTTGGTTTATGAAAAGGGTTAAAAATTAATATATAACAAGCTAATGCTAAAAATATATAACTGATGTAATGTTTTCCTTGTAATTATATATATTAAGCTTGGGTTTGTCAAGGTTTTTTAAATATATAACTGATGTAATGTTTTCCTTATAATTATGTATATTAAGCTTGGGTTTGTCAGGGTTTCGGTACCACAGGCGAAACACCCAAAGTCCTGACTGAATGATACGTATAGCAATGAGGATTTTTCATTGGCGGTCTTTGGGGAAGACGATGAATTTGGATTTGGATCGAAGGGTGGCAAAAACTGTAAAACTACAACACGACAAAAAAAAGTCTGTTAAAAAATGAACTGCAGCTCAACAATCCATCAAAAGAAGCAAGAAAAAACTCTGAGACTCAACCATATGTTTCATTAGGCACAACTGACTTTATTAAAAAAACATTTTTTGGAAAGGAGCTCAAAACCTAGAAGACAATAAAAGGATCTGAAGGATAACATCCAATCCTTTGAAAAAAAATTACAAATAGATAAAACAACAGAAAGCAAAACACATTCGTTTGTATATTTTGAAATCTACCTGATAGGAGACTCCAGATTCAGTGTGAAGTGCTCTAACTGCTAGGAGACTTCAAACTCAGTGTGGAGAGGGGAAATGGAAATTTCAATATGGACACTTTGCAGTGGCCATTAATGGATAGAATAAGAACAAAATTCACATCATTATCTTTACAATACACCTAAATATGAAGGTTGGTCTATTATCAATTTAGAAGGGGTGATGTTATAACTCTTTAAATGTTCAGAAGCGGGAGGGCTGACCTGAAGCAGAGCGAATTTCTTCAAGCGGCGGTTGGAGGCAGTCGGAGGGGGCTTCGCCAAGGGTTTGAAACCATTCCTTGCGAGTTCCTGCACCACCTGATGAAAGCACAATGCATAAATGTGGAATTTGAACTCGATTTCTCTCGGCGTTATGTGTTTCCTGCAACACAGTCTTAGTTCTAGTCCCAGGTGTGGGAACCTGTCTCCCACAATGTTTGGCCTACAACCCTAAAAGAGCTTTTGTCGGTTGCACTAGAGGGAAACAAACTTCTGGAACACACAATTAAAATCTTATCTAACCTTATGTCAATGAAACGTGGCAGTTTCTTATTTGTGAAATGCATGTCATTTCTTAATTGGCGGGAGGGACAACGAAAAGCTACAATGCTTTTCAAAACGCCCCTCGGGAAAAAAGTTCTATCGACGTAACATGCAATTTCATTATCATTAAGTTAATCAACCTTATAATAATTAATCCGTGGATGTGGGTGGAGACAACTAATAAGAGGAGATTATGATGGTACATGGACATTTGAGATCGTCGTGTGTAGGATGGACGGAGATCTAGTCTGCATGTAAATGAATTATACCAGGCCCATGGGAAGGTACTATGAATCAGAAGGGCGAGGAGAACGGAGGTACGATAGTATTTATGGAAATTAATTATGGCGAAGTTGGATGCAAGTGTGGAATGTGTTTTTATGTCCCATTTGAGGACAATCCCTGGTATTGGCATAGTTATGACAGTGGATGCATGTCCTCAGGTATGATGCCCTTGTCCTCATCTATGAGGTCATCAAATTGACGGCTCGTGCTATATCAATGCTTGGCAATATAGCCTATTTGCTGAAGGTGGCAAGTCTACGCTCATTAATGACTAGTTATAGTGGTTGGAAGTGTGGTCATGAGGAAGAAATGTATGAGCCAGAGAATGTTGAGGCGGCTAGCCAGGGCAGGCTTAGGGGATGGAAGAAAAGAGTGATCTGAGGGAAGTTGAGTGTGGCTCGAGACACTTGGGACTACATGGCCACAATTCCAAAGGAAATTAGGGAAAATACCGACTCCGTGGAGAAGGAATATTTATGGGCAGAGCTGGAGGTTTCATAGCCAGCTGAGGAATTTTCTATGCTTGAGCATTGGATTTTGGACCCTGGGTCCAGTCAGGCACACTTGTTGTTGTATGAATGGGTTGTATCCATGTTTTGGGTAATTGACCACCCGTTTCAGGAGCGCGAGCTAAAGAGTTCGGGGGATAATATCCTTGCTCACTTATGGAGGAGCATCTATTAATATTGGATCCATGGCTCATTCACATGAAAATTGATGTCATCACCCACCACTTGGGAATACCATTTCCTGCTCGCTTGAAGGAGGGGGGAGATCCTCCTGTTGGTGTCTTGGCTAGGATGTGTGCAAGTGAGTGGGGAGCTATCTACCAAGATGCAGATGGTGTGGGAGCCCCAGCTGACCCTTAGGAGGATTTCCAAGATGGCATTTCATTGAGATTTCAGGTGCGATAATTGGAAGCGCGTCTCTATTTGATCCTTTTGGTCGTAATTAACATTGATAGTCTATCATATGCAACATGTCGTTCCTAGTGCTTAGGTAGAAGTATTATATAGTCATCACTATAGTGAAGTCTTTAGTCTCGTTTCTCTAATATGGGATGAAAGTTTTTTATGGCTTAATGCTTCGTATAATGAGGTGGAGCTGTTGGGATATAGGGAATAGATTTTTGGGACGACATTGTCTGTAGTTCTATGTCGAATGTTGATCCTGAGCTATAACAGATATCCGATGTAATCTTTTTCCAAGTAATATATGAATTTATAGCTTATAAAAAAACCTTATAATATTAGAAACCATAACTAGTGTTCTAAACTTCAAAATGAGCACCACATCCCACTTCTAGGCCAAATATCCTCTATGGAGGGCCAATATCGTGGTTTTGGACCACACAGATGGACCATGACCCCCATAGTAAGATCTCTAAATCCATCTGCATTGTTAAAATTTAGTAAAATATTGTACAAATTCATTATCGAAATTGTAATTTTCCATTGTTAGTGTGACACAACTAAAAATGACTAACATAAATAACTAATTCACATTAATCATTGTTAGATAGTCATATTTATATTCCTGTGACTAAATTAGTCATTTATGTTAGTCATTTTTATTTTATTCACTTGTTATCTAGTCATATATTTTATCCCGTGACTAAATTAGTCGTTTATCTTAGTCATTTTTAGTTGGCTTATTTAAAATTGCTCAATTTTAGTCATTCATCCCTTGAAAAAACAGTGGTGACTAACTTTTTTAGTCACTTATCTCTCATTTTGTACTAGTGTATCCTAACCAGATTTGGATGCCCAAAGTTTTTAATGAGTGATCAAGGAACTCACTTTTTGAATAAGACAATTGAAGCACTGGCTGAATAATTTTAGATATATCACCAAAGGAGCACGCCATACCATCCAAAATCCAATGGAACTGTCAAAGAGTTTAACAAAGTGTTGGAGAATGCGCTGACCAAAGTATGCAACACAAATAGAGACGATTTGGATCTGCGCATTCCAGCTATCTTATGGGCATACATAACAACTTGTAAGAAACTAACAGGCCGCACACCTTTTAGATTGGCCTATGGATAGGAAGATTTGATGCCGATGGAGTACATTGTACCAAGCTTAAGAATTGTTGCATTCATAGACATGGCAGATGAAGAGACACTACAAGAAAGGATTCTACACTTAGTTGGATTGGAGGAAGATCTCTTCATTGCAGGATTTCACCAGCAAGTGCAAAAGGACAGAGAAAGAGCATGGCATGATCGCCATATCAAGCACAAAATATTCCAGGTAGGATACCTTATCCTCCTGTATGATAGTAAGTTTATGAAATTTCCTGGCAAATTTAAAATGCATTGGCTTGGGCCATATACTGTTATGCATGTTACTAATGGTGGTGCAAATAAGTTAGCCACGTTAGCCGGAGACAACTTACCAGGTCTTGTTAATGGAAGTAGACTAAAACCCTACAGGGATAGTCCTACTTCACAGAACTCTCGGTGATCAGAAGAGCAAGAAATTTCTAAGTGTCAAGTACAGTTGAAATTGGGCATTAAGAACTGAGCAGAGTCTGTACACAGTTTTGGTCTGATACGTGAAGTTCGATGGAAAGGATGCACTAACTATGTAGCACTAGTAGAGAAGTGAAGCTGCACAGAAGAAAAAAAAAAGAAAAAAAAAGAAAAAAAAAAAGAGAAGTAGAAACGCGCAGTTGTGAAGTTCAAAAGGCAGCCGCGCAGATCAAAAGAAACAAGACGGATGCGAAGACCAGTATGAAGAAAAATACCACTGCTCAGTGAACCGCACTAGGAGTGATGACACCCGTCTGTGCAGTTCGATGCAACACCTCAAAATAGTCATTAGAGCTGAAAACTAGCTGTTATACAGTGATTTTTTCAACGTCGCTTGAGCATTTAATGCAAAATTAGCCATTCTAAAGCAGTTAAGGAAGGAAAGGACCGAGATCCTCAGTGGATTTGGATAACAGTCATGACATTCAATGCTAATATAACCGTTAAAGGACGTGGGTAAGGCCTCCAATGCCTAAAAATACCGAAGTTTGCACAGTAATCCGGTTACCACGATTTTGAAGATAAGTATTGCAAATAATTCATAGAGCTTCTGAGTTTTAGATTCGTGCAGTGAGTGAATGTCTGAACAATCATTCCTAGACAAAGAGGTGCACGTCTTTAATCAAACCAGCATTGAAGGGTTGATGAGAACCCTTGCCAAGAAATCTGTTCAAGAAAAGGGCCAAGGTTCACGTTGCTGACCATGCCATCCTACAGCAAGCATGCAGTCAAAGGGAAAGGATCCTGTAGTGGAAACAGTAAAGCCAAAGGTAATGGGATCTAAGATAAAGGATCCTCCACCAACAGATAAAGAAATTCCCATCTACCTAAGACCAGCATATATTTCTCCACGTGCACCAGATGTGCCAGCTGTAAAGATTGCCAGAAACACAAAGTATGAGATACTGCTTCCACCTATATCCAAACATGTAAAGCCACAAGAAAATCTGCTAGGGAAGATCGTAGATTGTAGGTTTGAATATTTCGACTTACTGCAATAGGAAAAGGACCTAGGCGAGCCTAAGTACCCTCAATTCCAACCCGACATATATATGTGCCGAAAGATGGATGTGAAGAACAATCCACTATTGGTAGCGCAAAGCTGGCTCTCCGAGGTTGTGGACTCAGGACTTCTAAACCTGCTCCGCATCTGACACTTCTGTTGATGTATATGTAACTTTGGAATGTATTTCATATATGTATATTGTATCCCTACAGAAGCTTGAATTGTAGCTTGAGAAGAGAAGATGGGGAATGAAGACCAAGCTCTGACAGCACACTCCAAGAAGTATGATGATAAGAAGGGACATCACCACAGTAAGAAAGAAAAACACCACCATCAGAACCAGAGGGGTAGCTTCATATCTCAAAGAAACACATCCAATGACCGATGCTTCACATGTGATGAAAAGGGGAACTATGCTAAGGATTGTACCAAAAATAATAAAGATGCCCCCCACAAGAAAAATAAGAACATCAAAAGAAGACATCATGCTCACACTGTATAGGATGATGAACCTCCCAAGAAGAGGGCTAGAGAAGAAAGTGAAGATTCTTCTATTGATGAAGAGTATGTTTCGATTTCTTCCCTCACTGGTACCATTACCCATGGAAGTAATGATAGGCTTATAGATAGTGGGGCTTCCAAACATATGACAGGATTCAAGGAATCCTTTATGAACCTATCTGAACATGAATCACCCCACAAGGTGAAACTTGGTGATGACTACCAGTATCCCATAAAAGGAAGTGGTGAATCCTCCTACAAGCTAGACTCTGGAAAGTCTATGAAGATGAAAAATGTATTATATGTTCCAAGTCTCAAGAAAAACCTTCTCTCCATGTCTACATTGGATGCAAAAGGCATGAGGGTTGCATTTGTAGATGGCCAAGTTCTAATGTGGCCAAAGGGTAAAACTATAGATGATGCAGTAGTGATTGGAGAACAAGAGGGAGGATTATATAAACTGAAAGGCCAACCAGAACAAGCCTTGGTCCATGACTCAGTAGAGCCAAGTGAACTTTGGCATAATAGGCTTGCACACATGTACTATAGGGAACTACCAATTGCAAGCAAAGTAGTGGAAGGTCTTCCTGAAATCTAGACAAAACGTGAAGGCATTTGCAAAGGTTGTGCAAAGGGGAAGAACACAAAGAAGAAATTTCCAAGTAGTGAAAGCAAGGCAAAAGGAATCTTGGAAATCATCCACTCCGATGTATGCGGTCTGATGTCATCCAATTCTCTGAGTGGGTATGTATACTATGTTTCCTTCATTGATGATTTCTCTAGGAAGACTTGGGTTTACTTCTTGAAGAACAGAGATGAAGTGTTTGACAAGTTCAAGGAATTCAAAGCCTTGATAGAAAATCAAACTGATATGAAGATCAAGATCTTCAGATCCGACAATGGTGGAGAATTTACCTCAGGAGACTTCAATAAACTATGTAGTGATTCAGGGATTAAGAGGGAGTTGACTACTCTTACAATCCACAACAAAATGGGGTTGCAGAAAGAAAGAATAGAACCATCATGGAAGCAGCTAGGGAAATGCTTCATGATCAAGATCTACCTATGCACCTTTGGGCAGAAGCAGCAAGGACAGCTGTATATGTGAAAAACATAACACCTCATAAGATACTTGACAACAAAACACCAAAAGAAGTGTTCACTGGAAAGAAGCTAGAAGTTAGCCATCTCAGAATATTTGGCTGTCTAGTGTAGACACACATTCCAAAGGAAAAGAGGACAAAAGTAGATCCTTCAGGAAGGAAGGGAATATTCGTGAGTTACAGTGAAAGCTCGAAGGCTTACAGAATCTACTTCCCAAGATTCAAGAAGATTGACATTAACAGGGATGTAACATTTGATGAAGGCTTAGCATACATCAAATCAAGAAAGACATCTGTTGAAGACAATGAAGAACCCGGAATATCCAGAACACAAGACACCACTATGAATGAAGCATTTCCTGAAGAAGATCATGAGATGGAAGATCCACAAGAACCTGTAGATCCACCCCATGAGAAGAACTCTCACAAGAGGAAACCAGCATGGGCTAGAGAGCTCATCCAAGATGCAGAAAGGTATGGCATTCCAGAAGAGGAACACAGAGAAAGTAAAAGGACTAGGTCACATACCAGCTATGTTGCCTTACTCTATGATATTATGAACAAAGAACATTCCAGTTATGAAGAAGCAATGGAAAATAAAGAATGGAAGGATGCGATGGTTGAGGAATATCAGTCGATCATGAAGAATGATGTTTGGGATTTGGTCCCAAGACCAGAAGGGAAGTCTGTGGTGACTTCCAAATGGATCTATAAGATCAAGCATGTTGCGGATGGCAGCATAGAAAAATACAAAGCAATTTTTGTAGCTCGTGGCTTCTCCTAGAAAGGAGGGATTTATTATGAAGAGACCTTTGCACCTGTGGCCAGGTACACATCCATTAGATTAGTACTTGCTTTGGATATAGTGATGAATTGGAAGGTACACCCGATGGATGTCAAGACAACCTTCTTGAATGGTGTAGTTGAAGAGGAAGTGTATGTGGAGTAGCCACTTGGGTTTGAGACACATGATAGAGGAACTCATGTGTGCAAACTGAAGAAAGCCCTGTATGGTTTGAAATAGGCACCTAGGACCTGGTATGGAAGAATATACAGCTTCCTATCTAGTTTGGGATTTACTAAGATTAAAGCGGACTCCAACCTTTACTACAAGGTTGAGGAAGGCAATCCAATGATACTACTATTGTAAGTGGATGACCTATTTGCGACAGGTGAGGATGGGTTGATTGCGGACACGAAGAGGAAGCTTGATGCCGAGTTCAAGATGAAGGAATTGGGTATGATGCACTACTTTCTAGGCATGGAGGTGTGGTAGAGTGCAGATGGAATATTCCTTGGAAAAGGGAAGTATGCAGTAGAGATCCTGAAGAGGTTCGGGATGATAAACTGGAAGGCCATGGCCACACCTATGGCATTGATCTTGAAGCTTCTATGTGATGCTTCATCTGAGCTAGTTGATGCCATGATGTATCGTCAGATGATTGGGTCCTTGATGTACCTGACGAATACAAGACCAAACATCTGCTTTGCAGTGAACACCTTGAGCCAGTATCTGACAGATCCGAGACATGTTCACTTGATAGCTGCAAAGCATATTCTAAGGTACTTGAAGGGTACAGTTTACTATGGGCTCAAGTATGATGCGAATCATAAGTTTAACCTGGAGGGTTATGTTGATTCGGATTAGGCAGGCAGTTCCATTGATTGGAAGAGCACTTCGGGGTGCTACTTCAGTATGGGATCCGGTATGATCTCTTGGTTTAGCAGGAAGCAATCCTGTGTGGCACTGAGTACAGCTGAAGAAGAGTATGTTGCATCTTGTTCAGCTAGTTGTGAGGCAGTATGGCTTAGGAAGCTACCGTCTAACTTGTTTGATCTCTAGTTGAGTGCTACTTGTATATATTGCGACAACCAGAGTTATGTGAAGTTGTCGGAGAACCCGATGCTCCATGACAAGTCGAAGCACATTGAGATCAAGTTCCACTATATCAGGGATATGGTGCATATAGGAGCAGTGAAGCTCCTGTATGTTGCGATGGATGAGTAGATAGTCGATGTGTTGACCAAGCCACTGGCTAGAGTGAAGTTTGAATACTTCAGAGAGAGACTTGGTATACTTCAGATCAAGATTCCCTCCAAAGGGAAGTGATGAGTCCGGAGACACAAATGCACATGAGCCATTCTCACATAGTGGTAGGTAGGTCCTCCTATGTTGCAAATGTAAGGGCTAGGGCCATTCTCACATGGTGGTAGGTAGGTCCTCCCATGGTGACATGGTGGTAGGTAAGTCCTCTCATGGTCATTGATGTAATTTCCAGGATTTTCCAACATGATGGTAGGTAGGTCCTCCCATGGTGACATGGTGGTAGGTGAGTCCTCTCATGGTCGTTGATGTAATTACCATTCCTTTCCGACATGATGGTAGGTAGGTCCTCCCATGGTGACATGGTGGTAGGTAAGTCCTCTCATGGTCGTTGATGTAATTGCCATGCCTTTCTGACATGATGGTAGGTAGGTCCTCCCATGGTGACATGGTGGTAGGTAAGTCCTCTCATGGTCGTGATGTAAGTGTTGAGCCATTCCTAGATGGTGGTAGGTAGGTCCTCCCTTTCCAGTGTATATAAGTGTTGTGTTTGTGTGCATCTGGGTTTTTCTCCATGGAAGATGATGGTGATCTGAAGACAATGAGGTGACAGTATGGTACACAGGTTTTGCAGAGGCATATAATTGGTCCTGAGATGCTCTTGCAGGTTTTGCAAAGGCAGTGTAATCAGTCCTGGGAGATCTTGTAGGTTTTGCAAAGGCAGTGTAATCAGTCCTGAGGTGTACTTACTTGATGGTTTGCTCGCAGAGATTATGAAGACCTACATGGAGGCTAGGCCTACAACCAGCATGAAAAAGGGTTGGCTCTATAGAAATTCCTATGACGAGTAGATTGGAGATTGATTGAGATAGAAGCAGTGACGATGACGATGATCCAATGACAATGATTTGATGATCGAGAGAAGAAGACTTGTGCTAGAAGACCTATGTCGAGAAATACCTTCCTAGTTAAGAGGGAGTGTTGATGTATATGTAACTTTGGAATGTATTTCATATATGTATATTGTATCCCTACAGAGAGGTTATTATTCCTCTGTATGGAAGTGTTGTCATTTGTATTTACAAGTGTCGCAAGTGTCGTAACTTATACAAGATGGGTTATTAGACCACCAAGTGTGGGGTCGGCCCTGAGTTGGGTTACCATGGGTTATTAGACTCTCCTAGAGAAGTTGGCCCTGTTAGGTTATTAGGAAAGTCAATTCAAGTATAAATAGAGTGCGGGAAGCACTCTATTTGATCATTCACTTACTCATCTATCTCTCTCATTGAGTGATGCGCACTAGTCGAGGAGGAGAAAGCTGCTAGGAGTCTATCTCTTATGCTTGGGTTTTGTATCATTGATCTATCTATCTTTGAGGAAGTTATTGGGGTTTTTCACCTTCTTGGTTTTCCCCAAGGAAAATATGTGTCTATTTTCTCTTATGCTTATCTCTTATGATTGATATGATGTGCTTATTATTCTCTTAGATAAGATCCTAGATCATTTTGAATTAATGCTCAAACTCTAACAACTTCGACAAGACTCCTTAACTCAACATAGTGGTGCACACACCAAGGTTACCCATGGATGGACAGAAATGTGGATATCAACATAGACTTGGTCCATAGGATCACAGGTCTAAGCAAGCAAAGCGACGACGCTAAATTTTTTTTTGCGGGCAAAACCAGAGATAAAGAGGTCGCCACGCAGATGAAGGAAGAATTCAATCTTCTCAAAGGGGAACGAGGTTTCGTCATAGACGAACTAAAATATGATGCCATGCATTTTGTAGTACAACTGCTTGGAGGAAAAGTCTTGTAGAAGGAAAGACCAACAGAAGTACCACCAGGCGCAATTCACCTCACTGCAAAGGTAGCGCAGGGAATAAGGTTTAACTGGTGTTAGTATTTTCTAAACAAGTTCCTGGACGATGTCCGTGACACTCAGAACAATGGGAGAGCCTTTCATTATAGTTGGATAATGGTGCTGATTTCCTTTGTTGGATGGAAGGATCCAAAGCACTATGTCATTCTGACCGCTCTCATTCAGGATTGTTGATGACCCAGATATGCAAATCTCTAAGAAAATATGAAGACAGAACAACAACACACCTCTAATGAAGTATTCCTCACATACTATGAGCAGCTATGAAATGTCATCATTCGCACACTGTGCATATCGAAAGAGGTAACATTCAAGTATATCCACACTTTAAATTTTTGAGTTGACATGCATTCCATTTATATTTCAGCAAAGGCATAGAAAAATAACCCATAATGGTTCCAAGGAAACTATCACCTGGATGAAGCGGGTATTGATATAATCATGAAGGAATGGATAGAAGAATGGTGGTTCGAAGGACCAATGATCATCAAATCTGATTCAGATGAAAGTGTTCAGATACCGACAAAGATCATTGAAGAAACCAACAAAGAAAAAGACAAAGGAGTTGGCAAAGTTCAGAGCACACCAGGAGAAAAGAGAAAGGAGCCAGAAAGCTTTGTACCGGATAAAGTACAGAAGAAGAAGTAGAAGCAACAAAGCTACCATAGGAAGCACAGTTACATGATGATGATTATGGGATTAGAGAGGGAAGGGTCAGCGCATTTCTGGAAGACACTCTTGTGCTAAAAGACACCAAAAATGAGGAGATTCAGGCGAGTCTAAAGCAAAATATCAAAACCCTGTAAGGCATAGAAGCGAAGATGGAATAAGTCCATAAAGACTTGGTTCATGATTCTAACTCAGAAGGAATATCCAATGCACACTACAGTAGCAGAAAAATCCCTTGGCTCTAACTATGGCACCCACAACCGTGCATCATCTGCATAGACCCACTCAGTGTAATTCTTCCAAGCGATGAACTAAGTCAAAGCGTGAAGAAATTACCGCATGTGGATATTGATATCGCCATGCTATCACTAGAAAGCCTACATAATATGCACTTGTAGGTTGTGGAGGAAATCCATGACAGGGATATAGTGATTGTGAGCCAACACTAGAACCTAGAGGTGAGTTATAAGAAGTTGCAAGAAGAACATGAGAAGAAGGCTAAGAAGCTTGAAAGTGCACATGAGAAGCACTGCAAAATCGAGCAGACAATTGCTTCGGTCTGCACAGAGATACCAGCATGTGATGAGCAGCCATAGCTCACAGACACTATTGTTATGATTGGTTTGGTAGTAAGTGATTTTAAATCTGAAATGGCAGACATGGAGATAGACTATAAAGAAAATATTGCCACCTTGGAAGCACAGAATCTCCCAAAGATACCACTGGATCAAAAAGAACTTAGAGCAGTAGAAGTGAAGGCTACCGCAGAGAACATAACCAGTGAAATAGATAAGTGCCAAAACATGCTGGATGAAGCGACCCGAGTTTGGGCCACGCTCCAAGAAGACCCTCAGCTTCTGCAGGTTCAAACAAGTGTATAGCAGACACAAGTAGAGCTAGATGCTCTAAATGCGTAGATGAATACCCTGCTAGCAATAGAGAGACTCCATCAATTTGTGGAAGTCAAAGGACTAAAGAAGGAAATTCAAGTGTTGAAAGAAAGGGAGGCTGAAACTTTGGAAAAGAAACAGCCCCTCTAGGAAGAAGATTTTGCAATCTCGCAACAAATTGAAGAGAAGTTGCAGGAACTCCACCCATCAGAGGAAATGATACAAGAACAAGCTAAGGAAGACCTACCGCCATATTTGGTGGAAACCATCAAGGCAGTTAAGCAGGAAGCCAAAGACACTGTTGCAAAGCTAAGCACAACTTATGAAGAGTTTTATGCAAAGATCTCTCAGCAAGGAGAAGTGAAGCTCAATGAACCTACTGAGAGTGGCTCAGGGATGAGCCACATGTAATTGTTAGGGGCCTATTGGGCCTAGCCCAAGTTAAGAGAATTTTGGACAAGACAGTTTTGGGAGCTGTGAAGTAACTGCGCGGTGAAGCATTGGCAAAGTAGAAGAGACAGCGCTACGAAGTTACAGTGATGCGAAGTACTAGTGTTGCGGAGATCCAATGCCGCGAAGTGCTAGTCTCGTTAAGATGCAGCATGGTAGAGTTTTGGACAGAAAATGGTATAAATTCTGATGAGATCGATCGACAATCTATTTTGGTTAAGATACTCTGTGATTCCCAGTAGGAGGGTAAGGAGTGGCGAAGAAGTAAAACGACTGGTCACATGAGCAAAGGTAGCACTACATGAAGCCATTAGAGAAGGAACGACGGGATGAATGCAACCTGTCGGAATGCACTCAATAGGGGGGCTAAAAGTAGCGTGACCAAGCGCAGAAGGATGGCCTTGACGACGAGTCGCTATCATAACCTAGCAGTCCCGGTTAGCGAGGTAACTGCACCAGGTTTTGGGGAACCTTAGGGTTTTTGAGCCCATCATGATTGTAACAGACATGACCTAAGGGCATGGTCTATAAAAGGGAATAATTTGTAAGGGAAAGGGTTAATATTTAATCTTCATATTGTTTTTTTTTTAGTTTTGTTGATCTTTGTTGAGAGACTAAATGTAAAAAGGCTTTGTAGCTTTATGCGTAGAGACCTACTGAGAGAGAAGAGAGCCTGTAGCTAAGTGCACAGACTGGAAATATTGAACCCTTCCCATTGATAATATAATCAATAGTTGCTGTGGATGTAGCTCCCATACTGGGGATGAACCATGTTAAATCCTTGTGTTATGTGTTGCATCTGTGTGTTTGCTTTGATGAATGGTTAAGTGCTTGTTTATCACTGAATGTAACTTCACTTTTGTACGTATCGGCGCCATAAGGATAAATGATGGGAATAATGTGTTAAGAGTTGAACAGGTATGCATAATATGTTGAATGTGAAAGTATTTCTAAGTAAGATGAATGCATAAGTTGATTGGGTAAACACTTAAGCCAGCGAAGTCTGTATAGTGCGATTCCCTGAAGTGCAGCACCGAAAGTGTGTAGTTAGGTTGAAGGTCATCATGTTGTATAAGTTTGCAAGGGTTACAGTCTAATATGCTTGTTGAACACCTAAGTTTTCATTAGGTGAGTTTTTTGAAGTTGTCCAAGTATTGAAGAGGAAGCACAGTCCTCAGTTGTGTTGTCCTGTTGTTAAGCAGTTAGTCCGGTACCACGCAATCCCTAGATATGTGATGGCCTAAGTGTTAGCTGCAAAGTAGGTGAAATTTGCACAGTACACCATTCCATTGAAGCCTGCATCACCTGGTTGTGGAAACCTGATTCCATAACCTCCCCATAACTTCACTTCGGGTGAGACCTCATTCTGCTCGTAGATAAACTATTACCCAAAGGGCAGGTGAAAAGGGGTTTTGTTGGTTGCCTGAACCGCGCAGAACCTGGGTCTATCTCATTGAACTTAAATAACATATTAGAGCCAATAGATAGAAGCTTTGGAAATTGCCATGAAAATAGAGGCCACACCCATAGGAGAGACTAGCCAAGGGATGATGCAGATCCAAAACCAGCTAGAAAACCTAACACTACATCTACAAGACATTAAGAAAGGAAAAGAAATCAGAGAAGAAGTCTGGTGTACCAAATGTAAAGGAGAAGGACACCCAAAAGAACACTGTCTAGTATTCAAAGATTACATTGATAATGGAGCACCAAATCCAATAAATCAGCAACAAGGACCATGGCATGAAATTTTTCGATGCAGTTGACATCGCCCTGAGGATTGTTACTTAATCTAGAAGTATGTGTGAACACCCAAGAATTTATACTACACATTCTGTAAATCAGTTGGCCATGATGATTCCAACTGTAGAGCATATGAACTAATGATGGAAAGAAATCATGATGTTTACTAGGTTCAAGAATAAACATTGCAAGACAATAATAATGTGTAGTATGATCAAGGCACATATAGAGGTCGCAGTGGATTCTGAGGAAGAGGAAGAAATATTGGCCAAGGAAGAGGAATAGGTCAGATAATATTCTATGACTGTGGTCAGCTTGGCCACCTATCTAGAGGTTGTACCAATCCTTGTACTACATGTAAATACTGTAAGTCTTTTGACCATGTCATTGAGGCATGCCCAGTATTGCAAGCGAAGATGCAAGAAAGAAGAAAAGAAGGGCATAGCCTGAATGTTCAGATGATCACAACAGAGAAAAGAACTAGAGATACAAACATCAATGCTATGATGCAAAGTGGAGCTACAACAGGAAGAGATAAAGAACCATAAGCCTTGACTTCTAAAGACCACCAAGCTAAGAAGGCACCCACTAAAGGGGTCTGGATAAGAAAGGCAACTGGGAAAGCACCTACTTTCAATCTAGATAGAAACAAAGAAGTCTTCGCAAAAGCAAGGGATACCTTTAGAGAATCAGAGCCTCTGACCCCAAGAATTAAACTGAGAAGTGAAACAATTCATATGAAGCATATGCCAGCAGTGTATGATAAAACATGTACCACAGCAGAAACAAGGACTTCTGTTGTGTAGTTCCTACGGAGCTGTATGAAGTGTTAAGATTCAAAATGCTAAGATAGAAAATACCAGCATTACATTCCATTTCACAACAATAGCATATACAGGATCACTGAAAGAACAACAAGCACAACATAAAGACAAGAGACACGGATTTATCCTGGGAAACCCTCACGGGGAAGAAAACCCAGCAAAGCTTCCTCAATATAGATGACCAGCAAATACAAAGATGTAAACCTCAACCATGAGCTCCTTCTCCTCCATAGAATATCTCTTCCTCACCTATGCACTAATCACAAGTGAGTGTAATGTGTGTTAAATGAGGAACACACCTCCTCTATTTATACACAACTTCGACTTGTCTTTTACACAAGCTAGGTCGGGCCCAACTTAACCACTTTGCATAATGTGACAGGGACAACCCCACTAGGGTGGTCTAATAACCCTTTAACCCACATAACACATACAGGGCCAACCCCCACTAAGGAAGTCTAATAACCCAAGTTACCACAGAGGAATAAACATCTCCGGATACATGATAAAGTCCCATTGGAGGAATGAAACATCTCCGAAATAATAAAATACAAATATAATAATCTTAGAAGTTACAATATTTCAACACTCCCCCTTAACGAGAAGGATATTATAACAGCATCTGCAGGAGCAAGGAGTCATCAACATCATACATGATACATCTATAAATCATTGGAAGCTTTCTCAACATCATTAGTAACTCAAGCAGTTACTGGAACATATTCAACATTGGAACATCAACATCTTCAATACTGAGTCTTCATCTTCTGCAGCACTCGAACAACTATAGAAACATCAACATCAACATCTGGATCCTCACGATCATCAACATCGTCATCACATGATCATCAGCATCATCATCGCACGATCATTAGCATCATCATCACACGATCATCAGCATCATCATCGCACGATCATCATCATCATCATCACATGATCATCAGCATCATCATCACATGATCATCAGCATCATCATCTAGAACATCATGATCAGTAGCATCGTCATCTAGATCATCACGATCATCAGCATCGTCATCACACGATCATCAGCATCATCATCGCACGATCATTAGCATCGTCATCACACGATCATCAACGTCGTCATCACACGATCATCATCATCATCATCACATGATCATCAGCATCGTCATCACATGATCATCAGCATCATCATCTAGAACATCACGATCAGTAGCATCGTCATCTAGATCATCATGATCAACAGCATCATCATCTAGACCATCACGATCAGCAACATCGTCATCTAGATCATCACGATCAACAACATCGTCATCTAGATCATCACGATCAGCAACATCATCATCTAGACCATCACGATTAGCATCATCGTCATCTAGATCATCATGATCAACAACATAGTCATCTAGATCATCACAATCAGCATCATCATCATCACAATAGCATCAACTGGATCCTCTCGATCAACAGTACAATGGCAACATACCCTGCAACACACATGATCTATTAAAGACACCATATCATGTCTAGGGATGATGCAGTCCACTCGTCAACTTAGACAAAGTCTAAGGACCACTCTCGGAGACATCTGTGTATGGATATGTTTTGGGATTGAAGTCCAGGGATGATACAATCCTCTCACTCTCGGAGACATCTTTCTGCGGATCTGTTTAGGACTGAAGTCGAGGGATGATACAATCCCCTCACTCTCGGAGACATCTGTTTGCAGATCAATTTAGGATTGAAGTATAGGGATGATACAATCCTCTCACTCTCGGAGACATCTGTCTGTGGATCAATTCAAGGATCAAAGTCCAAGGATTATACAATCCTCTCACTCTTGGAGACATCTGTCTGCGGATCAGTTTAGGACTGAATTCTAGGGATGATACAATCCTCTCACTCTCAGACACATTTATCTGCAGATCAGTTTAGGACTAAATTCCAAAGATGATACAATCCTCTCTCATCCACTAGGGACCATATTCTCAAAGAAAAGTGTCTACGGGTCTATTTAGGCACCTAAGTCCAGGTATGATACAATCCCTCCTCATCCACTAGGGACCATATTCTCGAAGACAACTGTCTATGGATCTATTTAGGGACCTAAGTCTAGGGATGATACAATCCCTCCTCGTCCACTAGGGACCATATTCTCGAAGACAATTGTCTACGGATCTATTCAGGGACCTAAGTCCAGGGATGATACAATCCCTCCTAGTCCACTAGGGACCATGCATTGACCTCATTGTCATAACCGACAACCTCATCATCGACCTCATCGTCGGAATAGGTAACCTCATCATTGACACAAGTATCCATATCATCAATACAAGTGTCATCATCATCGATACAAGTATCCACATCATCAATACATGTATCTTCATCATCAATACATGTATCCTCATCATCGATACAAGTATCCACATCATCAATACATGTATCCTCATCATCGATACAAGTATCCACATCATCAATACATGTATCCTCATCGTTGACCTTACTGTCGATATAGGAAATCTCATCATCGATACAAGTATCCACATCAATACCAGTATCCAAATAACATCATTGACCATATCACTCCCCCTTTTGAGGAGTGTCCTTCTGAACTACACCAATCTTGTCTCGAAAATACTCAAACTTTACTCGAGATAGAGGTTTGGTCAATGTATATCAGAAACTCGAGCTTGATAGCTCCTTTCTGCACCATATCTTGTATATGGAAATATCGGATCTCTATGTGCTTTGACTTATCATGGAACACTAGATTTTTTGCCATCCTAATACAACTCTGGTTGTCACATAGGATCACAGTGGAGTCCACCTCTAAGTCAAACATTCCTAATAACAACTTCTGAAGCCATACTGCTTCACAACTAGCAGAGAAAGCAACTATATATATTCTACTTCAGCTATGCTGAGAGCCACACTAGACTGCTTCCTGCTAAACCATGAGATCATGGCAGATCCCAGACAATAACATCCTCCCAATGTGCTATTCCTATCTGATACACTTCTTTCCCAATCAGGATCTGTGTAGCCATACAATCTGAAGTCATGATCTCCAAGAGAACATAAATAAAATTCTATCGTACCCTTTAGGTACCTCATCACATGCTTTGAAACTATGAGGTGAACATGCCTGGGTTCCACTAGATACCATCTCAAGGTGTTTCACAACAAAGCATATATCCGGCCTTGTATTTATCAGATACATCAATGACCCAATAATCTGTCTGTACAGAGTCACATCCACTAACTCTGATGAGTCATTCGCTAAAAGTTTCAAGTTGGAATCCATGGGAGTGGCCATGGCTTTACATCCCAACATATCAAATCTTTTCAAGATTTCCACAAAATACTTTCCCTAGTTGAGAAAGATTCCTTCTGAGCCTTGCCATACTTCCAGACCTAGGAATTAATGCATCAATCTGAGATCTTTCATCTCTAGCTTCTTCTTTCTTTCCATGATCTATTTCTCATTCCCTGTCAGAAAGAGATCATCCACATACAATAATAGTATCATCCATAACCTTAAGGTAAAGGTTAGGATTAGCTTTACTTCTGGTAAAGCCCAAGCTTGTCAAGAAGCTATCAATTCTCCCTCTGTGACTGAACATCATTCCTACTCTGAGTGATCTTTTGCATATCTATCCATGTCATCTCTCGTTAGATGGGTCTACTGATATGAGCCTCAATATCATTCTAACTCTTGTGGTGAGTTCCTTCTTGCATCCATCTAAGAGAAGAATGTCATATGTATATAGAAACCATCTTCAACCTTGTAGCAAAGGTTGAAATCCGCATCACCCATGGTGATCATTAATCTCATCAAATGACTATCGATCCTGGGTACTCGTACAAAGATTTCTTCAATTGAATCCTGGGAGTTTTCTCGATTCACACTTCTTCTTCAATTACACCATTAAGAGAATCATCTTATCTAGTCACTCATCATGATCCTCTTCCTCTTTCTAAGAGAATCTTCTAGCCACGAGCCTTCTATAGTATGTTTCATTTGTAAGTCTTGTCATCCATCACTTGTTCGTTATTCATCAGTCTTTATGATCTTTCCTACAAATCAAAGTTAAGTACATGATTAGTAATACTTCATAATCATCAAATCATGTTGACATTATAATCTATTATGCAAAAAAATATGATTCACATGGTTATGCAACTATCTTGACCAATACTTTGGCACAACACATTTCCATATCCTGTATGCATATAGTGGTTATCTAGATGCCTTCCATCTCTACCAGAACATACTATCGAGAGCATGCACAGCTCTCAGCATGTCAGCAAAGAGGTTTCATTCTAGACAAACAACAATGGAATGTTTGTCCAACTTACCCATCATATGCATATTAGTAGTATACTGTTCAATGTTATATGAATGCTTACACTATGCATGATATATTCTAGGAATACAAATATGCATAAAACTACTACGAGCAATATCATTTACTATTTCAAAGATTCAAATAAAAACTCAAATACTTATCTTTTATGTTTGTGTGGTTGCCTCCCGCTTGATCTCTACATGTATTTGAACTTCTATTCATTCTGTACCACTATGCATGCTTAAGTGTGCACTAGTGTCATCCTCATGATCTCATACACAAACCTACATTCATTAGTATAATATCAATATTATCAAAACATTATGATTCTATATAATCTTAAGTATGTATGGTCATGATCATTTCATACATAGGTATACTTACCTAAGATCCTAACAAATTAGGATTCTAACTTGATATAGGAAAACATACATAGATTATCAAGCTTGGTTATGTCTTAACATACCCAAACAATATCTTATTTGTTCTCTTCAATGATTTAGAGATCTTGTGCCAGAACCTGCATATCTCATAGGTTAAGCATAGTAGAACAAAGTCATACATACCTCGTAAGTAGAGCTTCTATGTGATCAAAGATTATGGATGAGTCTTTGTCTTCATGTCATCATGGTCATAGAACTTGATTTGTCTTTCTTGATGTACCTGTATCTTGTTAGTAGACAACATCATCCTCATACAACACCTCAAGTGCATTAGTACAATCATAAGTGTCATAACCCTAATCAATGAATGTCTTCTATCATTCACATGCATTCATTATCAAACAATCATAATTGTACTAACCTCAATAATATGAAGACAAACATATTATGAACAGATTTCAACACATACCTGTATCTCCTTAATTCATACTTGACAGGATTGCTTTTAACCCAATCCACTTTGATTTGCTGAAACTGGATCTGGAGCTAGATTAGGGTTTGTCAGAGAAACCCTAGAAATTCAAACTTCTGAATGGATGGAAAGATGTGCCTTGCTGAGTTGATCAAGCTAGCATACTTCAATTTTGAAATCTCAAAAATTTGACCCCTCAAAATTTCCTTTGAAACTTCTCGATTCACAAACAGGACCCTGAACTAGGGTTTGGTAAATCCCACCCTTTTTCCCAACCAAAAGGTTTGATCCAAATCTATAGGCTTCGATTTTTCTGAGGAGCTTCCAGCCGTGGTTACGGACTTAAAAAATTCCAACTTTTGTAGAAGCCCTAATTTTCTATCTTTCCGATCAAAATCCCGAACTAGGGTTTGATCAAGCCCGACCTTCTACCCAACCAAAAAATTTGATCTTGGTCTCTAAATTTTGATTTTGATGAGTAGCATCCAGCCTTGGTCTCCAATTCCAAGAATTTCAACTTTCTATGAAACCCTAATTTCCCATAGTAGTGACGATTCAAGAATGAAGGTGCTCAAAATCCAAATCTATTTTGACATAAATATGCACCTGATTCTTTCTAGTGTAACTCCAAAATTACGAATCCACAGGTTCTGAAACTTCTTCCCATGGTAGCCCAACCTATCCTCTTTCCAACCCCATAGGTATGAACACAATTGGATTCTCTGAGAGATATTTATGCCAAGTGTCGCAACGTGACCTGTTTATGGGATAAAATAGGAGAGCAAACTTGTATGGAGTTCCACACGTCACTGGTTCAACTTCGGCCTCTAAAAAAGTTACCTGAGAAACTAGAGTCCGGGATCTACCTGTAAATTTTTACGAAATTTCATTTAGTCTTTCCTAGCCCACGTTGTGACCTTTTTTCCTAGGTCACCTATTTATGACTCAAATCTGGAAGAGGGAGAAACCCTAACTTGTACTGATCATAAATCACAAAGTACAATGAATTAGAGGTTTTCCTTTGGAAACAAGGTACAAGGGGATGTTATGTATGACCTGTAAAGTTTTCCTATCCTGAACCTTCTCCAAAATGGAGTTATAGCTAAAGTTCCATGATGACTGGTTTTTTCTATATAAAACCCTAACCTTCAAATTGTCGCAAGTGAAGCAAATGTCGTAAGTGCCATACATTTCCTTCCTTTAGGCTAGCTTTGATACCATGTTAAGCTTCAATATGCTAAGATAGAAAATATCATCATTACATTCCATTTCACAACAATAGCATATATAGGATCACTGAAAGAACAACAAGCACAGCATAAACACAAGAGACAAAGATTTATCCTGGGAAACCCTCATGGGGAAGAAAACCCAGCAAAGCTTCCTCAATATAGATGACCAGCAAATACAAAGATGTAAACCTCAACCATGAGCTCCTTCTCCTGCATACAAGATCTCTTCCTCACCTATGCGCTAATCACAAGTGATAGTAATGTGTGTTAAATGAGGAACACACCTCCTCTATTTATACACAACTCCGACTTGTCTTTTACACAAGCTAGGTCGGGCCCAACTTAACCACTTTACATAATGTGACAGGGCCAACCCCACTAGGGTGGTCTAATAACCCTTTAACCCACATAACAAATACAGGGCCAACCCCCACTAGGGAAGTCTAATAACCCAAGTTACAACGGAGGAATAAACATCTCCGGATGCATGACAAAGTCCCATTGGAGGAATGAAACATCTCCGAATACATGACAAAGTCCGATTGGAGGAACGAAACATCTATGGAATAATAAAATACAAATATAATATCCTTAGAAGTTACAATATTTCAACATGAAGTTGTTGAAGAGTGAATATGCCTTAGTCGAATTGAAAAACTTACTAAACCACTATGAACAATGTAGTTACACGAGTACTGTTCATAGCGCAGTACACCATATAAAAATCCATAAATGAATAGGCGAAGAAATGAGGCTAAGTTCACATATTGGAGACTATGAAATGGACCATATCATCCTCGACTTGGGATCATAAATGAATGTTTTGACCAAGAAGACATAAAAAATGGGGAAACCAAGGTTATCATGGTCACCTATCCAACTAAGACTATCTAATCAATAGAAAGTTATTCCCTTTGGAAGACTCTCAAATGTACTTGTGGATATTGATGGAGTAAGAAGTTCAGCAGATTTCGAGGATATTGAGATCAGCGATGACAGTAACCCATATCTTGCATTATTGGGGATAGATTGGGCGATGGATAACCTCGCGATTATCAATTTGAAGAAGAAACATATGATCTTTGAAGGATGGGATATTAGGGTCATCGCACCCTTGGACCCTTCACAAGGACCAAGATACAGTGAACCAACAGAAGAAGAATACAGAGCACAAGACCTTGATCACATCTAGAAGATGACTGCAAATCAGGACAACTAGATCAATCCTACGGTTGATGGAACGTTGAGTTGGTGCTACAAAAACTCTTGCGTATCAGGCTCTGATGGAGGATTGGAGAATTCGCAAATCAGAAAGCATGAAGTATCTACCAGGTGATGTGCATAGATCACAAAATCACTACACTGGGTTGGAGCAGAGGTAAGTTCAACATGGTATATGGTGTCCTGGTGCTTCAGTATATGTAATGCACCAGTGTGTTTGTATTAAAATAAGCGTACTTGGAAAAAAACCTCCACTAAAACCTTCATCCACTTTCCTCCTCTAGAGACCTATGATATAAACATATATTTGGATTCTTTTGTGCGGGAAATCTAATACAACCTTTGCTATAGGGCCTTTTCCTTGTAGTTGGAGTATAGTTTAGGAGTAGGGGGTGTGGATTATATATATATAAAGAGAGAGAGAGAGAGAGAGAGAGAGAGATCAACGGAGAGAGATATCATGAGAGAGATAGAGATAGATAGAGAGAGGGATAGAGAGATCAGGGGAGAGAGAGATAAGGAGAGAGAGAGAGAGAGAGAGAGAGAGATAGAGGTTTATAGTGGTAGGAGTAGGAGAGGGAGACAAGGGGCATTAGAAAGAGCTAGGATGGTTAGGGGTAGAGAGATATGGAGAGAGGGTGGGTTTTAGGGGGTTAGGGGAGAGAGAAATGGGTGGGGTTTAGGGATAGATGGAGGAGTAGGGGAGAAAGAGAATGAGAGAGGGTTATCTTAAAGGTTAGGGGGAGGAGGGGAGAGAGAGAGAGAGAGAGAGAGAGAGAAGGGGTTTAGTTGTATGGGTGGGAGTAGGAGGGTGAGTGTGAGAGATAGAGAGGGAGTGGGGGGTGATAAGGAGTAGGGGAGATAGAGAGGGGTGGAGATTATTTTTAGGGATATTATAGATAGATAGATAGATAGATGGTGAGAGAGAGAAAGAGAGAGAGAGGGGTGAGGGGGCTGATTAGGGATAAGAGGGAGGAGGAGAATGGGGGGGGAGAAAGAGATAGATATTAGGAAGATTACAGGTTTAGGGTTGAGTAGGGAGTTAAAGAAAAGGGATAAATATTGTAGGAGTGGGTGGTTCAAGGAAGACATATAGATAGATAGATCGATATATATATATATATATATATATATATATATATATATATATAGAGAGAGAGAGAGAGAGAGAGAGAGAGTAATCGAGGTTTGATTAGGGGTAGGGGGAAGGAGGAGGGATAGAATGATAGATTATTTTAGTAAGGGTTAGGGGGAGGAAGGGAGAGAGAGAGGGATGCATGGAATTATTGGAAGGGGTGGGAGTATGAGAGTGATTGTTAGAGAGAGAGGGGCGGGGGGGGGGGGGGGATATTAGGAGTAGGGGTAGTATGAGGGGGGTTAGGGAGAAACAGAGGGGGGATTACAAATAGAGAGAGAGATGGATGGGGGGTATTAGTATGGGTGTCAGGAGTGGTTATATGGGGGTAGGGACAGTGGGGGGTATAGGGATTGGGATATGAGGAGTGGGAGGGTTGGGGTTAGAGAGAGAGAGAGAGAGAATTTTAGGGTTAGGGATAGATAGAGAGAGAGAAGGGTGGGGTTAATGATAGATAAATAGAGGGAGAGATTTTGGTTGTTAGGGGGTTTGGGGAGAGATAAAGGGGTTTCGGTTAAGGGTAGGTGGAAGCTTAGGGTAGAGAGAGAGTGAGAGAGGGTGGTTTTAAGAGTTATGTGGAGGAGTGGGGAAATATAGATATAGGAAGGTGGGGCTATGCTGTAGGGGTGGGAGTAGGGGGTTGAGTGCATGTTGGGAAGTAGGGGGGAGAGGGGTATGGGTTAGGGTTAGGTATATTAGTAGGGGGTTGAGACAGAGAGAGAGGGAGATTAAAGGGGGCAATGATTATGGGTAGGGGGAGGATGGGTGTTGGGGTGTAGAAAGATAAGGATATTAGGAGGGTTACGGATTTTGGGAGGTGTAGGGAAGTTTTATAGAAGGGGGTAAAGTTGAGAAGTGGGGGGTGTAGAGAGAGAGAGAGAGAGAGAGAGAGAGAGAGAGAGAGAGAGAGCAAGGTGTGGATAGTATTATGTGTGGGAAAGAGAGATAGAGGAATAATTAGGAAGGGAGAGGGGAAGCTATCGGTATATAGAGAGAGGGATAAAGGGTGGGTGTTAGGGGATTATGAAAGAGAGAAAGGGGTGCATGTTATTTTTAGGTGGATGAGTATGGGAGAGAGAGAATGACATAGGGTTCTAATAAGGGTTATGGTGAGAAGGGGAGAGAGAGAGAGACATAAATGGAGGAGGGGGGTTAGTGGTAGGTGTGGGAGTAGGGTGGTGGGTGTAAGATAAAGAGAGAGTGTGGTGGTTCTAGGGAGTAGGGGGAGATAGAGAGAGGTGGGGGGTATGGGTAAGTGGAGGGGTAGAGGTTGTGGAGATAGATAGATAGATAGATATAAGAGAGAGAGACATGTGGGGGGATGATGAGGGGTAGAGGAAAGGAGGGTGTGGGGAGGAGTAGGGAAGTTAGAGAGAATAGGGTTATACTTAAGGAGTGGGGGGGTTGGGTGTGGGGAGAGAGAGAGTGAGAGGTTAGAGGTAGAGTGAGATAGAGGGAAAAAGAGAGAGATAACGTGTAGGTGTAGGGGGTGAAGAGTAGTGATTTAAGGGAAGGGATAGATATGAGCGGATAGGTATAGGGGGTGATTAGTACAGGGATTGGGGGAAGAGAGAGTGGGCGAGTGAGAGAGATAGACAGAGAGAGAGATTAGTGGGTTATGGGTTTGGGGAGGATATAATTTGAAGAGAAGGGGGACTATAGGGAGAGACAAAGAGAGGAGGGCATGCAGATGGTGGTATATAGGGAGATATATTCCTTATTGTGCACCCCTCAACAAATCGTACACAAACAAATCATTGTTCCCTCGCTTGTACGACACACGCTTCCCTGGGCGAGCTGATACGACTTCCAACCCGTGTGTGGAGTGTTATTTCAGGGTCAAAAATCTATCTTCGTATCCCTATGTATATTTCTCATTCTTACGACCCCTTTTTCTTTCCATTGAGATTCACTTGGTAATTCATTTTACCTACTACAACCCACACTCAAAGCACACATTAGTATCACTTGCGCTAAAAATTGTATCATCATGCATCTTATCTTAATTCAATTCTTTATAATTCCATATCATTCATTCACATCTATGGATTCAAAAGTCATCATTCATTACATTCATGCCTAACATCATCATATTTCTCAATTACTCGAGCATATTCATTATTTTCTAGTCAAACAACAATTTTCATTCAATAATAATTAAAGCATAACATATTGTTCATGTTTTATTTAACCGGGTCACTTCAATATTAGTGCCCTCAATAGTCTAATCAATCAATGTACTAAGGTTGGTGTTACAAATACCCATGTGCACGTTTTGGTTTGAAGTGTAATCTCTTAGTGCAAAACAAATGGCCATATTTTCTAACCATGCTTTAGTTGTCTCTTCGTTAGTGGAGCCTCAAATTTTGGAAACTTAACCTTTTCCAATTCCCTATAAGCATTAGCATTCAAAGGGGTTTGTGATCCCTCTCCATGAATTGAACCACCAATATCTTCCCTATCCAACCTATTTGTCAAGGCATATGACATTCTTTGGAAAAAATGTATTATCATCATCATCATTTGTCTAACAGATACATAACCTTGCTCCTCTACTCTAGGTGGAGAATGTAGAGGCATGGGCTGCAGTGGAGTATGTATACCTTTACCCCTAGCGGGCCTACCTCTCATTCCTCTCCTATTCTAGATATCTCAAATCTTTTATAAAAGGCATTCAATTTTTTGTTAACATTAAAATACTCTTAATCCAAATAATAAATAAATCAAATATTAAATACTTTTGATTTACAATATAGAAAATAATATAGGTCCAAAACCCTATTGTATTGAACTTCACTCTAATACCATATGTAAGGTCCTTACAAAATGATAATCTAACACAAAACATGCAATTTACCATTATCTTTATCATTATATATATACAATCATACATAATAGAATATAGGATTAAAAACCTTAACAAGAAACCATCGTTAAATTCCAACAAGTTCATATATTAGTAAGGTTGTCTATGAATATAATATGTCATAATCCATTCATATCTTATTTTTAATGTAGTATCTCCTTGAAAATTTTACTCAAAACTCAACCATAATTGAAACTTATAATATTGTAGGCATAGAATGCCTCATTAGTCACACAAATAAAGCATATATCCAACAAGAGCCACAAGGTGGCAATGTCCCCGACATTGCACCTATGTTGGAAATTGCTAGGATCTTTATTAGCTAGGAGCAATGTTAATTAGTAATTAAAATCATGTTATTTCAAAATATAGGATTTAAGTATTTAAATGTCTATTTATAAATTATCAAGTTCTTGTCTACTTCAGCTGCCTCTTCAACATTCTTATAGTATTTTTAACCAAAAGTATATACGTTTTTTATTAGAACTTGTAATCATATTTGAATTTCTTTCAGAGAGTAATTAAATATCAAAATACTATGAAAACTACATTATTAAAAGTGGTTAATATATGGCAATCATAACCATTAATTAAAAGTGTGCGCGATATATCAATCACTAGTTGATGGTTAGCATGTATCTAGAGGATAAATGGACATGTAACCACCCCCTTCCCTTGGGCTCTCTGATGTATCTCAACAATTCCCAGACAATTAGAATATGCTTGTGGATGGATGCCATTCTTGTATACACATATTTTAATTTGTTGGATACAGACATGAGTAAGTGGTGTGTATATATTGCTATATATGGGAATGGGCATGTGGTGTATATATTATTTTAGCATTTCTAAATAAACACTATATTTTTGGTTGGTTAAGAAAAGGGTGTGGGTTGAAGGTTAACTATATATTTTATATTTTAAACTTAAAATTTTATGATTTAAAATATAGAAAATATAATTTTTTTTTGTTGAAATTGCAAATTTTTAATTTGTCAAAGAGGGTTTTAACAAATATTTGGACTATCAAAATAAAAGTTAAATCAACAATAACAAACCTTAAGCACAATAATTTTTTTCCATAAATACGTAAATTAAAACATTTATCACTAGTACAAAATGGGAAATTAATGACTAAAAAAATGACTAAAATTCGACTATAAACGACTATTTTTGAGTCAGTGACTAATAGTATCCGATTTCCACTATCTTATCTCTAGTCATATTTCACTAGTCATTAATTGGTTGACTTATTAGTCATTAATTTAGTCATTGATAGTCACTGATTAAGTCATTGATAGTCACTGATTAAGTCATTGATTTAGTCATTGATACTCACTGAATTAGTCATTGATACTCACTGATTTAGTCATTGAGTGTCACAATTAATGACCAAATATACGACTAAATAAACCACTAGATGATAACATATTAATGACTAAGGTAAATACAACTAAATGTTAGTCGCGCTATAAGATACTGGAAATTAGCTACTAATAGTCGTATATATGAGAATTTAGTTGTTTTCTTAGTCACTAATTTATGATAGGGTACAGAGGAATCGAACCACCAATCTCCTGCCTATAATTAGGCAGGTGCTCTACCATTGAGCTAGCACCCTTTAAGAAGTTGTTATTGCTTGACAATGATGATATTCAAACAAATTTTGCATGGGAACAAAATGAATGTCAAACATATTCAAGAATAACGCTTCAAGTACTAAAATAATTCTAAGATATAGCAGTTCAACTGTGACAATGATGAAAATTCAAAGAAGAATGATCTTACAAACTACGCATAAGTACAATAATCCATGGTTGTACAAATTATCAGGAACAAAAGCAAGTTGTTGCCCTTCATAGAAAGAAAAAAATACAAGATCCAACTTACAATAAATTTGTTTTAATTGTCTATCAATTGTTGATCTCTCGATAGCTAGAGACATTTTCCTGTCTGACATCCAAAATACATACAATTATCTTCAACTTCACTTCTTCAAAACCAGTTGCAATAAAAATTATTCTAGGAATTGTCTTGTGAGCAACAACCACCTTTTTGAACAATAGGATGCCCTTTCATTTGTACAGTAGCATGTCTACTGCTATTCATGGCAGGCTGACTTGCCATCCTACAATACAAAATAAATGGAGTTAAGTCAATAGCATTTCATAGAAAATAGAAAATATAATCTCCTTAAAAGCAAGATGTCACAATGAGGACTCTATCTAGGATGCTCTATTCTGGAGTATAGGGGAAGTTGTTTTGTTGAAAACCCTCTTTCAAGGCTACGCTACTTCTTAGGAAAGAATTCCATGTAAAAAGAGAAACATATTAGTCTCTCTGTGGTTCAACAATTTCGTGAAAACAAGGCTTTGCTCGATAAATATGCTTAAGATTCTGGCAAGATTTTAAAGCCTAGAGACTCAACAAAATTGTTATGAAGATGAGTTAGTGATGCGAATGCATGCCACCCGGAAATTACAAATGTCCAAGCCCAGGCAAAAGCTTAACTTAAAATGGAATTATCATTGGCACTGTTGACTCTAAGAAATTGTTTAGAAACAACAAATAAAGTGTGGGATATAGTTCTTTGATGTCGTGGATCAAATGCAATCAATGAGAGGTTAATCAAATTTGATATTTAAATTTTTTATCTTAAAATATCTGAGTCACTCTAACAAGGACAAGTCATATGGTAACGCCGCCACAAGTAAAGAGGCAAACAATAATAGAATATGGTTGAAGGTTCAATCCATATGCAACAAAAATTTCAAATAAATAAATGATGGGCATGAGTATTTATAATTTTATATGCTTGCAACATGCAAACTTCTAGATACAATTCACTTGGGCATGAATATATTGAGCATATTGATAGATTTGCTCAAGATGCTTGCAAGATTTTATAGCCTGGAAGCCTAGAGCTTGACCAAAATTGTTACGAAAATTCCCATGCACAGGCACGTCTAAGGCATCACGGCATAGTATGAATAACTCTAGAGAATCCATGCCAAAACAGAAAGAGATATTCCTACAAAATAATATACCCCATATGCAATGATGTCTAAAATTGAATATTCTCCACCACAAAGTGTATATAATGAAAAACATAAAAAAAAAAATTAACTAAGCCAACCAACCAAGGAGACCCTTTTAGAAGTGAATCTCAATGCCTCAGGACTGAACCTACTGAACATAATAGATTAGAAAATCACATTCAATGATCTATATCTTATAAAATCTCTGCTTTCTCAAAATAATAGAACAGAGAAAGCCATAGCAAGAGACCAATACAGCAAAACTCTGAATTTTTTTCAAAACACAAATTTCTATTCTTGATTTTGTAATAACCCTTGCCAATACTACCCTGGACTCTTAACTCAATTTTTGTTAGGGAAGACTTGTTTATACCACTACTCCTCCTTTAAACTACTGCTACTTTGTTTTCTCTTTCCAACTGATAATGGTTATGCTTACTGTAAGGGTTATTTAAATCCCGATTTTGTCAAACACTTCACTTTCCATCTACTGTAGCATACTGTTGGAGTGTGGAGGCTTGAAGATATATTGTATGGAATATTTTGGTTTTGATATTTCATTAAACACTTCCTCTACCCACTAACTTCTTCACAACTTAGTTCAAATATGATTCTTGCACTCTCCTTTAAAGCTTCCAATTGTGTTTTCAAAACATAGTAACTTGTGGTTTCAAGGTTAGGGCCATGTATGATATAAAGATCACTTAAATATTCATATCTTAACAAGAAAATACAAATACACAAACTGAAACAGAAAATGAGAAGCAACAATACAAGGACTGATATATAATAAGAATTCACCATATTACATGCCTAGAAGTGTTTCTTTTTACTAAGCTAAGTAGACTTGTCCCTTTATAGAAGATGTGATGCTAACAGCCTTTCAACTGATGTAAATCATTGCTACTTCTTCAAACAAGAGTTGTATAAACCTAAGAAGCAGATTTGAGTTTGTTTTGCACACCTCATGTCTCAAATAAGTAATCCCTTGAGTGTTGTAGAAGATACCACTAGTTTAGAGATTTAGGCTAAGAAATATTGAAGGTATTTCAGTCTTTCAATAGTTTGAAGAAGTCAAATACAATCTGATATAAAATGCAGTAACCCTCTTCTTGTAGGAAATTGTCTCCTCTGGAAAAATGCAGCAACAACTAGGTGCATGAAATATTTCCACAAATATTTGTAGGTCGTGTTTGCTTCAAATGAGGCTAAAATCAATTATTATGACATCCAACACTCTTTATTTTGCTGACAGAGATGAAGGTTCAATAAGTGGCTTCCTGTAGATTAATTTATCACCACTTAACTTTATCCTAAAACAGCAGGATCATAGAAAAAGTAGAACCTCAATCAGATTCATTAGGATTTGCTGGCACAGGTTTACACCATTACACACAATTAAAATTAGGGATTCAAACAAACATCTAACATCACAATTGTATAATATAGGCGCTTGTTAAAGGTTGGAAAACATCATAACAAAAAAGTGCACCTGTTCTCAGCAGCCATGGTCATGAAAGCATGCTCCACATTTGTTGCAATTTTCGCACTTGTCTCCAAAAATGGAATGCCAATCTCATCAGCAAATGCCTTGAAGAACAAAATACACAAAGCATGTCAAGAAAAATGTAGACTGGAAAGTGACAAAAGAAACTAACCCTTGAGATTAATATAAAAAATAATCTACAAGCCAAGTCAACAAACTTGACCACAAACTGCTTGCAATTAACAAAAAATATAGCACCAACAACTTCAAGGCACACTCATATTTAAACCCTCATCAAGTCAAATACGATGATGCATAAAGTGAAACACATAGCAGTGCACATGATGCCAAAGCTACTCAGCGTTTAACATTACCTTGGTTGTATCATAATCTAGAAAAAAAACTACATCAAAGCATTCAATTAGTGAAACAATACACTCAGGAAACTCTGTGATCAACAACCTTTGCTTTTTTCAGAAGTATCTGCAATTTCTTCTAGTTGTGCCACCATAAGTTTATATTCAATTACGAAATAAATGATATGCTTACATAGTTTTTAATATAGGGACTTCGATTATGATGTTTTGAAATGTCATAAAACAAACTACTGTTTTGGAATTGGAAAAATCACAAGTGACAGGTAGCACTATTTTCGAATTAGAATGATATGCACCATTGTTGCAGAGTATTGGGAAATTCGAATTATACATATTTACTTTTCATATCAATATAAAAATTTAAGCCACTTTTTCATTCTTCTATAAAAAGTTTATTAACAATGCCCAAATAAAACCAGTAAACTGAAACATCCCATCTGACTTGCTTTGCTCAAATATGAAGATGAAAAATTAGGGCTGCCCCTTCCATGAGAAGAATTTCCCTCTGATTTCCGCCTACCCTCAGTCTGAGAAAAATGGTGATCAGCTGCATACTTTTATTCATGAGAATTGCGAGGCCTCCAACGAGGGCTTCTGGACGTAGAATGTTGTCTTTGAGATGCAACATGCTCTGTGCGACCGTGCCATGAGCTGTGATTTTTTCCATCATCTTCTCCTTCATTAACTAGCTTGTTCACTGCATGTGTTCCTTTTTTAAGACATAATCTATCAGGACCAGAAATGCGAACAAAGAATGACACATCCCCAAAAGCAACATTATATTCAACCCTAATTTTACATCCCGTGTCTTTCTCAATCTTCTGAACAACTAATCCACTAGATCCAATAATACGTGATTTTAGGTGCTTATCCTTCACAAGAATTTTCTAAACAAACTCCCTAGTTCGACCACCTCCTAGTGTGGTTGGACACCCCTGCACACATAAAATGGGCTCATCAACAGGGAAAATTCTTAGAACCAAAATTCACTATTTACTAGCAGTACACACCAACACATGTTAGGGCATGAGTGATACTTGCTATGAAACATGTATAGGAGCCTACATGTTAGAGCATGAATGATAAGTAGGAGCCTATAGTAGGTATATTCTCTCAAATACCTATTTATAGTGCCATTTAATTTATCAAGTATCACTCTTACACAGCTCACAAGTTGTGGATATTTTTCTTTTACGGTCTTTTGACCAAGAATTAGTTGACGAAAACTTGATAATGCAATGCAAGAGTTTCTCACCCGGCCATCACTCTTATTACATCACATATGCATGCTAGTGAAGATTTAAATATATAGCCAACATGGTAAAAATCTCATTATTAAACATACATGATGCTACTACCGTGCACATGATTAATTTGCATCACAAAGAAAATTTGGAATTGCCTGCTATTTTTTTAAGGTCCAAGGATTTATGCAACCACCACAAAAACAATTGCTATACATCCAAAAGGGACTTCTTCGAACTATTGAATGCTTAGAAAGTAAAATTAGTGTAAGTACAAATGACCACAAGAGTATGCCAATGGAACTTAGAAGTAAAATCAGTGCAGAGGCAACTCTAACCCTAATCTACAAAAGGAAAAAATACTAAAAGCTAGACAATAGTGCTAAAAAATAATAAAGAAAAGAAAAAACCAAGCATCAAGTCACAGTAAAGTTAGAATAAGAATTACAGAAGGAAGAAGAGGACTCCCCCATCATCTCATCAATCACCAAGAAGGGGCTGCTATAGTGCATCTAATAATCTCATCTAGAGAAAGAAAGGGATTGAGGGGACCAAGATGTATGATCCTGGATTGACATCAAACCTCAATAGATACTCTCCGTTCAGGAATGCAGAGAATGCAGAGCATATACCATGTATAAGGATGAAGGGCATATACCAATTTAGAATTCTAATTGTGTTGCAATCTGTGGAACATAATAACAAGTGCGCTTTTCCCCAAGGAATTGCATAGTCTTTAATTGATTGCATCTAGCGTCCAAGAGAATGTGCCAACTAGTACCAGGCATTGTAACTGCCCAAATTTATAAAACGTAAACATGATTGTGTCAGAATTAGAGTTAAATTTCAAAGATTTTACACAGATTTAAAAGAATGATACCTGCAGCAACTCATGAAAAGACTGAAATAATGGTTTCAAGCAATGAAGAGGTTCTAGATATGATGTGGATTGTAAAGAGGCCAGCCTTGTGATTGGGGAAAGCAAAGAGTAAAATCAAATATTCAGAGCTAAATTGTATGAGTGGCAACATTTACTTATATCTGACATCAAATATGCCTTTTGGTGTTGCTAGCCATGTCTCTGGATATTTATCTCCATCTGGATCGTCTGGAACTGGATCTCTCTTTATAGACAGAAAATGGATCGCAATCATCATAAGGAACAAAATCAAGAGTAGAATTAGTTGGATCGTCAACGTGATCAAGATCGTAATCATAATCAACTACTTAAACTACATATGCAATTGGAACACCGGGTAACTTCCCTTATTTAAAATTTCTATAATCATGGCAATTTGCAATTGCAAGTGAAGTTTGTGAATGTATATTATTTTTCTAATTCGGATATTTATTAGTGTTTCCAAGTCTATAATCGGATTTGGAAACTGGGATACTTATCAACATAGATTCATCTTAAACCCATATCTATTAAGCACCGAGAGGGATCCAATTTTTTGAGGTGTATTTCTTTTTTTAAATTTAAACATAAGAAATTTGATCTCTCTTAATTGATAGATCCGGGTTTATGTTTTAAGTTTTTATTTTATAAAAGAACATAGATTTTTTAATTACTTTTCATAATATTTTATTTTATGAGTCAATATGGATTTTTTTAAAATACTTTCCATAATTTTTTATTTTATGAGCCCACATGAAATTTTTTAATTATTTTGTTAGAAACAAATGTTACAAAATCTTCGGTGCAATTAAAGATTTACCCCTACAAACATCAGCTGTGTACAGACTTAGTAAGAAAAGACTTTGTTGTGCACTGGTTCAGATATATCTATCGCAACCATGCTCCAACTATATACACTGTTTACTGAAATGAGCATTTTCAACACAAAAGTAAACTACAACATTTAACAATATAGGGCTAATTACTTTTATAACTTAAACATGAATTGCTCATTGTGCACTCGTTCAGATATATCTATCATGAGCCACCACTTCTCAACCACAATCAAACAATACAAGCATTTTCAACACACGAGTAAAACACAACATTCAAGGAGTATAGGACTTAATTACTTTACATATAAATTTTATCATGAGCCACCACTTCTCAACCACAATCAAACAATACAAGCATTTTCAACACACGAGTAAAACACAACATTCAAGGAGTATATGACTTAATTACTTTGTATAAATTTAAACATGAATTGTCAACATTTAAGGAGTATAGGGCTTAATTAATTTTTATAAATTTAAACCAGAATTGTCAACATTTAAGGAGTATAAGGCTTAATTACTTTTTTGTAAGTTTCAACATAATTGTCCCATAATTTAATATTTGGCCATTAACTCAATAAAATAGTAGCTAAAAATTTTGTTTTTAAAAAATAATTAGATTCAAAGTTTCAAGTGTTGAAGAGTCAAGAATGAAAAATTTAGAATGAAAGTTTTCTTCAGAAAGAGACCTAGGGAATATAACATAACAGAAAGATAACATTACATAAAATCAAACCGTGCTAATGGCTTGGCCTCTAAATGTTTAACATCACTTGATACTTATGATCTGTTGAAATAGAATTGGTCTCTTTCTTGTCAATTTATGTCCTTGAAATTCATCTAAAAAGTTTAGCAGTTTAAAATTTAAAGCAAATACTTGGAGGGTCCTTAATATAGGTCTTACATACCTTCTTGCTTCCTCGTCCCGAATCTTTGCATCAAACTCCTTGCTTGGTGGGTACTTTGGCAAGCTTGAAGGATCACAAGCAAGTGGCTTTGTGGTAAAGAACTGTACAGTATATAACAATAATCCAAACAACAGCAGACAAATTGATCAGGTCATCAACCATAACACAATTTACATAAAATGAGAATTAATACTCAAAATGATTGTGTCCTGAAGCTAAGATATTTCTGTCTCTGAAACCTACAACGTTTATGTTGACAAGAGGACTATTATTAAGACTGTTAATTGGTTCTCATGTAAATCTGGAAGGTCATCTTATTTGAAATGTTTTATATGGGCAGTTAAATTCTGATCATTTACAGTCCTTGAGCTTAACTTTATTTGCATAATAGCCTTCATGATAGGTAACTGGAATACTACTTATGACAAGGCTATCAAGCTCATATACAACTATTTGGGTTAAAACAAGACTGCAGTCGTCTTAACAAAGTAAATCGAATGCTTCCTGTGTGAATAAACCAATGAAAAGGTTGGGCATTGCTTAAACATCACAACAGGCAAATAAAAATCATGTTTTTCCTAAATACAATGTTGCAACTTGCAACCATCAAGAGCCAAAAAGCTCAACGTCTTCAACCTTATTAATAGCGATTTTGCAATACAACTACCAAAGAAATGGTAGAATTTATTTCCAATTTTGCACTACTTCCAAGGTCAAGCTAGTTATCTGATCATGCAGCATCTCAGTAGAAGCAAATCTTGATAGATGGAAAATTACTAGTTATAGAAATGCAATTGACAAATTGCCACTAAATTCCTCAAAAAGAAATAATATAATGCAGGTCCCAATGCCATTCTTTTGATCAAGCCCATAATGGAAAGTTTAGAAACACATTGTACAAATATTTTTCACTGCTCCTCTTTACTTTTGAGCTTACATAACTTCCTCCATATGAATTAAGTTGGGTATCTTATGCTCATTAAATATGACCAGCAAAATAACAATAACCAACAGGGGAGCCAAAATATGAAACTTACATCAATCTTTAGGGCTGAAGCTGAAGTCCCACGATCAGTAGGCTCTATTGCAAGAAGAACCTCCATCAGGGCCAGAGCCGATGGTGGAAAATCTTTAAATGTCTCTGCAACACAACGCTTATAAGGTTACTGTGGCTTGAAGATAGTTGCATGTGGCAATTTTGACTTTTTCCAATAATCTTCAGATGGTGAACCACACAACTTAAAAATTTTGTGCAGTTGTTCTACCTGGAAAATGGAGATATAAGATTTCAGCCATACTATTGGAATACAAAAATAAAAGGCAAGACATCAGATAGAACTACGATTAACACTTGCCAAAGATCAGAAATTCAATATCAGCTTTCAAGCAAGCTAACAAAAAACAGACAAATGGATGTGCCCTACAACAAATGGAAATTTCTGAAAAGTTTCTAAGCAACACAAAATCGTTTTACAAATATGATGAGGAGACTCTGAATAACAAAAAACAGACAAATGGATGTGCCCTACAACAAATGGAAATTTCTGAAAAGTTTCTAAGCAACACCAAATCGTTTTACAAATATGACGAGGAGACTCTGAATATGAGGCAACAATATTACAAACTCAAAAATATATATAGATACTAAGCTTGCAGAGAAAATTTACAAGTATGGATCAAATATAGAAGATGTAGGATCAGATTGTATTCATGAAGCAGAAGTGAAATCAAATAAGAAAATAAATTGAGTAACAAGTACTGTTACAGAAGAATATCTGGCTATTATCAATGACACTAAAACAGCATAGATCCATTTTAAACCCAGATCCAATTTACTTGGAATCAATAATATCCTTTCCTCATTGTGCCTTAATGCGTCCGTATTTTGAAACATGTTTTAAAGGTGGTATTAATATATTGATCGGAACCATTATATTCAGGCAGCTGGCGCACCTCACCTCATCCCATCGACTGCTGTTGGATAGCGTGTCGGTCTGTTGTACCTGAGAGAGAGAAATTAGTGCTTGATTGTTGATACGCCTATATATGTGTCCCTCTGGTTTTTTACCCCTATTTATTACCGTGGGCCTTATTCTTTCTGTTAGATACGGATCCATAACCCGTATCTGCAAACCTTTATTGGAGAGCACTTGCATATCATTCGTTCTCACCTTCGCTAAAAGGGGCTATAGTATATATTCTCTTTTCTTTTCCTTATGACTTTAGACATGAACACCCTGGACCCCCATCTTCCCACATCGATAGAATCCGAACCTGCACGAGATTTCACACCCACATTGAACCCTAGGAAGACATTCCAACACCCCCATTAGGAACAGGATCTTTAGCACCAGCCAAGAAAAAACCTATCTGGTTACGCTAGGCACACTCATTAACTGGGAAATATAGGATAGCCAAAAGAGAGAAAAAAAGGATTGAGATATTATACGATACAGAACACATGGGAAGCTGCTTGATCGCATGAGAGGTGGTGTTGAATATGTGTTACATGCTTCAAAATCCCATTATTTCACTGGGAAAGCATTTCTGGGAGCTGGAACCAACAATTTCAGTGAATTGAAATGCCTCCATCTTTTGCTAAAAGAGGCCCAGCAAAAAGTGGGCAAGATACCCCATTGAAGAAGATAAAATGTACAAAGACGTCTGTTTCACAGATTTGTGTAAAAATAAAGCAAGTTTTGCAAGCATTGGACGCCATTTGCACCAAATGTGACAAGCATCCATTGACAGTCAAGTTCTGTGTTATATGAAACTTCTAGAGCATGCAAAGACAGAGTGAGATATCAGACAGTGAGAAATAAAGCCAAACTCTAGTAAATCCTCAGAACATGCCCGATACTGACATGAATATGTCTGCAACTAAAAAACTCAGTAGACATCCAAGAAGCAAACAAGTATTTTGTACTCCGAACACATACAAAATACAATCACTTTTGCATATTCGTTTGACCTGTCCAAAGATATTATGTTTCCATTTTTATTTCCTTCTTGTATACAATAATAAATTAGGTTTAAAAAAAGAAGCAAGAGTAATTTTATCTCCTTCATTAACTAGGTTTAGTAAATTGTAGATTCGTTGTCAAAATTGCAATTTTTCATTGTTAGGGTGATATAACTAAAAATGACTACGATAAATGACTAATTCATATTCTTAGTCATTGTTAGCTACTCATATTTGTATTCATGTGACTAAATTAGTCATTTAAGTCAGTACTTTTTATTTTAGTCACTTGTTATTTAGTCGTAATTTTTTTCCTATGACTAAATTAGTCATTTATCTTAGTCGTTTTTAGTTGGATCACTTAAAATTGCTCAATTTTAGTCGTTTATCCCTTGAAAACATTGTGGTGACTAACATTTTTAATCACCTAGTCACTTATTCCTCATTTTTTACTGGTGTATGTATTATACTTTGTAGAGAAAATTTTCAAAATATCACAGTTTCACCTCCTTTTATAAGTACACATCGAACTTAAAATTTTCCATCACTCACATAACTAGGACCTATCTAAGAGCCTAGATATTTCCAATGATTCTCCACATACACTTGGATCACTCCAATCTTTATCTTAGGGTATGCATCAATGCTACGGCCTGGTATTCTAAATACTAAGAGTTTGATGATTTTTTCCTATTTAATATTTGATCTAATAACAAGTATTAATGTAGAAAGCCAAATTTAAAAGCCTTGGAATGATGACTTTGGAAACATAACATTGCATTTTATTAATAAACTAAATTATTTTAAATGAAAGAAAAACTACTCATAACTAACTCTTCTGAATGAAAACCCTGACTCTTCCTCTCAATCCATGTCTCTCAACCCTTAACCTTCATACTAAGAGAATCCATATCTCTCGAGCATTCATGTTAAACAGAAGGACCAATTGATAACTTTACATGGCATTTAATGAAGCTAAACAATCACACAAGTATGTAATGAATCCCATGAAATGACAAATGAAAGTCTTAAAAGGTACCCAAAGATATATCAATTCAACGCGCTCATTTTAATCCATTGCATTTTGATCTCCAATAGGAGGAGACTATGTTTTATGTTAATGTGATTTCAACATACCGTCATTCATAATTCATATTCTCAGAAATAACATCATTATGAAGAGGGTTGCATTTGGATTCATTTATTTCATCCCATGGCATATTTATACAAGAAAAAAGATACATAAGTATGATACATGCTTCCCCAGCTAGTAAATCTATGATGGCTACTATCATATCAAATATTTATTGAGCGTGAAGACTATGTCAATCTAGGGTTTTGGCAAACAGAAAATTAGCAAGGATGGAACCAACTTTGTGATTCCTTCACAGAAAGTATGTTGTTGATTACTTTTCTAGATTATCCTTGCAGTCATACGTAATCATAAAAACCTTCTTGAAAATAAGAAAGTGAGTATTTATGAAACTTTTTTGAAAATAAGAAACTGAGTATTTATAAAACCTTCATGAAAATAAGAAACTGAGTATTTATGAAATCTTCTTGAAAATAAGAAACTGAGTATTTATGAAGATTGTACAAAACACATTCTTCATTTGAAAACTTAAAATCAGATCCAAATATTTGGAGGTTTGTAATTTTTTTATTAATATATAGATTGCATCCTTGAAATAGTGATCAATTTCTCCAAGATCAACACTCATACTGCGATTTGCCATGATGGATGATGAGGCATACTCCCAAGTTATTTTCCATGGAAAATATACATAAAAATGAAGACATACTTGCTATGTTATGCTACTTGAAAAATAAAACATGGCATCCACAGATCAAAGTGAAGTAACGGTCGCAGAGGAGACTGAACCTACAAATGCCCTGTAAGGACTTCATCTAAATGTGAGTCAATAGAACTTCCTGAAAAATGTATCATGCAAAGCACATAATTAATAGATTTGTCTATTTTTTTCTGGCATCTAGAGAGAGGGATTGATTTCTTTTAATCCTCTGGAAAAAATAAATTCATGCTAATCATTTTAAAACTTAATATTCCTTTTAGAAAATTCGAAACTTCACCTGAATAAAAACACCTTTGTTGTAAATATCTTCCACAGTGCGACCATAATGGCCTTGGTCATACACAAAGACTTGCGGAGATTTCCCCACCACTAGATTGAGCAGCACCTGCTTTGCCTCCTTTCCATAAGGCATTTGGCTTTCAGGCACATCAATTCCTTTGCAATTTTTTAGACATCTAGAGTTTATAATTACACCATGAGACTCTTGTTAATAATGTTAATGTCTACAGTTTGGAATTACTTGAAGAAATATAATTCCTTTTTATATTTAATAAATCTAAATTTAAAATAAATTTTAAGAATCATAGATTTAAATTTCTCTACATCAAATTTTAAAATCATTACATATTGTATTTCTTTGATAACTTTGAACTTCACTTTTGAATAGTGTATCAAAATAATAAATGGCATCTTAAAAATTATAACATTTAGTTGGTTGGGTTCCTACAACATTTGGATTTATTAATTTAAATAAAGTAAATATGATTTTGGTTTTTACCATCTATGAAAAGGAAAAGGAGAGCATTGTTACCTAAATGTATTTTATGAATGGTTATGATTCTTGAAAAATTTGAATTGTTAATATAATGTTAAATAATAATAATTTAATTAGCTAAATATAGAATAATTATCCAAATTTTGAATTAATTTTGCTTTATGGATGGTTAAAATTTTCCTTTTATTTCCATGTCTATGATTAAGGTAGATTTTCTTTAATATTTTAAGTATAAAAAGTATTTAAATTTAAATTTATCAAAGTTGTAATTGAAATTTAGAAATAAAATTTTCAAAATTTTAATTACATTTGTTTTCTTTAATAGATTTAATTATAATTCTAGATAATATTTGGTTATATATATAGGATTAAAGTTTATTTTTCTCTTATGGATACTATTTAGTTTATAAATGTAATGTACGAATTAAAGAATCTACTCATTTATAGGTTTTCCATATATATATATATATATAGAAAGTATTTTGCTTAAATTTGAAATTATTTAGATAAATGTAGTTTATTATAATAGAATTTTAATCATAAAGTGATTTCAATGCTAGAGAAATTACTTTCAAGAGTTAAAACATTTTCTCATTTATATAAAAGTTCCATACATACTATAATTTTAATTTTGAATTGTTTATATAAAAATACATCATCCAAATCACATAACCTAATAAAATTCTAGAAATTTCGAAAATAAAACAATTGTTAGAAAAATATTTGAATTAAAATATTTCTTTATGTCAAAAAATCATATTTTACAAAAAGTCATACAAACAAAATGGGATGTCACCAAAACTACTTAGTACTTACATTTTAAGAATAACCAGACAAACAAGTAGGATTGCCACCATTTAGAGTACTCCCATTTGAAGAAAATTTTGATTAAAAATAATCGTAAAAGCATGAGAGTAGAAAATTATATATTTACTTGGTTTTGTAAATGATTTAAATTTGATGTCTTAATTTGAAAAACAATACAAATAATAATAAACTTGGATGTTCATATTTAAACATTATCTTTCATTTGAGATTCATCTTAATGTTACTTTCCATAATGATACAAAAAGATAAAAACTAAATACCAAAATACATTTCATATATAATTCAAGTCTTGATTCATAAATATGTTAAAATGGTTTGCATTTGTAAAAAAACAAGGATCCACACTAAATGAAATTTTGATTCTCTAAATTTTCTTTTCAACCCAACCTTGTTATACCTAATACCCTAATCCACATTTATTTTTAGATATAGTATACATTGATGTGTATAGTAGTGTTACATGTGGATGTGAATTAATAAATCAAGTGCACAAAACATTTTTTTAAATATTAATGTTTTATTAAAAATATTTTGTTTTAAATGAATGATGTTTTATAAAATATTTTCAATTACTTTGGTGCTTCTCATAGTATTACACCTTGATTCAACTAGTATTATATTAACATCTATCCTTAATGTTACATTACAAATTAATGTTTAACCTAAATTTAAGAAGTAGGTACCTTAAAAGTAAGGTTTGTATATCTCTATAACCTTTAAACCTCATATTTTTTAATTATTGATATTTTATTAAAAATTATTTTAAGCAAACTTACATACTAGTGCTGGTAAATCTATGTGCACACTAGGGTTGTTTAATATAATGGAGCAATAACAAGGATTTTTTTAATGGATAATTATTTTATAAAATATGTTAAATTACTTTGGTGCTTCTCATAGGTTTACACATCCATTCAACTAGTGTTATACTAACATTTATACTCAATGCCAATTTAAGAGTCAATGTCTAACCTAAAACTTAGGAAGTGAGTACCTTAATAGTTATGACATTGTCTCTATAACATTTGGACCCCACATTACCTATAGATCTTAGTTCGTAATTACAAAGTTTGGACCTCACATTGCCCATAAATGTTAGTTAATTACATTTTTTTTGTTACAATGTGTATTACATTAGACAACATATATATGCTAGGATTAAAAACATGACATAGTCATTATGATACCATGTCATCTTATAGAACACATAGTCAATATCCAACATTCATCTATCTATGAATGACATATCATTATACAACACTTTCACTACCATACCATAAAAGGATATGAACATAACTTCCAGTTTTAAAAAGAGAATCAAGAATCCTCTAAGTAAGAAATCCTAGAGGAACACCTCAACATGGCTCTTCTAACCATATATATCTTACAAAAGAAGATTCCTTATTAAAGTTTGAATGCATCTAGGAAATATGGCCTAAGCACCTTTGTATATCGATCATACTAGACATATATGAGCCAATGTCATTCTTAGGTATATAAGTTTTCCTATGCTTTGTGATATATATATATATATATATATATAAGCTACTATTTCTAACATATATATCTTTACTATTATATTAAACATATATAACAATAAACGTATCAGTATAGATATTAAGATTACATTTACATATTATATAGACATTAAGATGCACACAAATATATACATAATATAAAGTGGGTATGTATGTTGTATGTTTTGATAAATAAGCTGTTTTAAGTAACTAATTTCATGTAAATAGGTGGAAAACATACAAAAAAAAATGTTGTTTTCCTTGATTAAACTCATTACTAATTGGATAGTATGACATAAAACAAATTTAATTGTTCAAATGTTAAGTTTATGATACATAAATTTTAAAACTAAGGATGGCCGAGTGGTCTAAGGCGCCAGACTCAAGTTCCGGTCTTCGAAAGAGGGCATGGGTTCAAACCTCACTTCTGACACAACAAGTGATAACTCTGGGTTGACAGGTGCGTGAGGTGTCATTTTTGACCCCGTGGGAAGCATAATGAAAAATTAAGCTTGGGGAATTGGAAACAAGACCAATAATGATGTTGAATGGCTAGCCTTACTTAAAGGTCTAGAAATCGCCATCAAGGCTGGGATAAAAGATTTGATAGCCATTGGGGACTCTCTTCTTATAGTCCGAGAAGCTCGCAATCTCATCAAAAAACACTCCACTCCTTCAAGTAAGTACCACCACATTCTCAAATACACCAGCAGAGACTTCAACTCTCTCAATTATCTCCATGTTGTCCGCTCAAACAATCAACATGCCGATGAAATGGCCAATAAAGGTGTGCTCCTAAATTTTGGTTTCTTAGCCCAAGATGATGAACTCCCTCTTCCTTGTTGGGTCCCCTAGCCCTATTCTTCCTTGGGGTGTTCTCTCCCCCACTTCTCAAACCTCTTATCACCTTACCCTTGCCACCTTTGGACGTGGCGATCTCCATAATCGCATGCAAACACTTGTCGCCACTTTCGAGGGCCGATGGAGGCATTTAATGCCATCACATGGCCTCACCTCACCTAACTCCACTCACTCGCACACTCCGTTTTCTTCTTCCTCCAGACGCTTCTAGATCTCTTCCTTGTTAGCTCCTTCCGTGAGTATGGAAGCTTGATCCACTGCATGTATTGGTCTTACCCTGGGTGTCAGCTTTGTGCTATCTCTACGACCCTTCTCCTACTCACTCTATAATAAACCCATGCGCTCCGCCTCTGGTGTATTTCTCCCTGAAGCAAATCTCCTAGAGCCATTACGCACTATGCTCGATGACCTCTCTTCCCTCAGCCTGTGTGAAGAAGATATACCAACTCCTGAAACACTGTCCCCTTTCGTTCTACAAGGTTCAGTGGTTGATACTATGGAAGCGCAGGTATGCAAGATAAGAATTGAGGTGGCAAATATAAAAAAGAACATGACGAGAATGTATACCCTTCTGCTTTCCCTCAACACTGAAATTATGAATAACAATGACCTTATGAATGGAAGAATCTCTTCCATGTCTGAAGTGGTGGATTACACTGCTAACAGCATCTCAAATGTGGATTCTAAGGTGGACGACAACTACAGGAACATCTTTGACGTGGAAGGAAAGGTGGACAGGCTCCGAGAATACTTAGCTCGCTGCATTCTAAGTTTCCAGGATACAACAGGCTCCAACTCCAACTCGGATGACTCCATGGAGAGCCCAGAACCTCCCCGACCACGCCAAAAATAATGTAGCTTGCTGGTTTTGCAATTTTTGCGGGTTATATATTTTCCTTCTGTAATAGTTTAGAAGCAACTCTGGTTTTAGCTTTTTATTTATGGGTTTATCAGCTTTAACAGATTCCAAATTCAAAATTTTGTAATGTATTGCTTCTGCAAGTTTATCTTGGGACAATTTGTAAAGGTTTACAGTTATAGCCTTAGACTTGTTAGAGATAAGAGAAGAATTAGTGAAGCAGGCAAGGAAAACTTGAATGTTGGTCCCTCATAGAGGAAAACCAAAAACTCTATGTCTGTATTTTTGAAGATTCCTTTTTAATATAAATTCCATAACTGTTCTTGTTAAAATAAAAGATATATAAATTTTAAAACTAACTTTAGTTTTTTAAATAATATAAAGAGTTAAGTTTTTTTTAAGAATTAGGAAAAGCTATTATACACATTTGTTTTAAAGACTCTAAACATGTTTTTCATGTGTAAATAACATTTTTAATAAAAAAATTAAATAAATCCATATGATTTATGGATACTTGTTACCAAACAATATTGGTGATAATCAATTTTGATAAATGTTTGAAATACAAATTAATAAGATTTTTTTTTTAAAATTCTTATGATATTTAAATTTAATTTTGATATTTTATATAATATGAATTTATGCAACTTTTAAGAATATTTTTTTTTCTAATGTTATTTAATTATAAAAAAATGGAATTTTAATTTTGTTAAATTGGTATGTACCTTATATTGTGGGAATTTTACTACTAAAAACAAGAATGAAAGTTAGTAAGTGTAGAAAATTTTATGGTAAATTTTTTTTTTATCATCAAATTAATCTCTTTTTATCATATTATTGGGTGATAAGAAAAATTATTTAAATAATCTTTAAGTTTTATTATTTGTATTTACACATGTGTATCTCAAAAAGATGAGTTTTTTATATCTAAAAGAGAGCATTGAATTTTTTTTTAAAAGAAGAAATTTATCATAATATTGAAGTCATAGTTTAGCCTTGTTTATATAATATTAGGACTTTGATCTCCATTTACATCATTATGTTAAAAAAAACTTAAAGCTATTTACAATAATCCCTAGTAAGGGGAAATACTTCATGTCCTACTGTGACTCAAAAAATTTAAGCTCACCGTAAACATGGAATGATAAGAAAACTATATAACAAAGTATCAAGAAAAAAAAATCTAACCATGACATGAAATAATCAATCATAAAATCCAAACCAAATACATTACAAATTATATTTATTTAACACTATATTAAAAATTCAAAATTTTGATAATCAGATCTTTGAGTGTGATTTGATGCTAACCAGATCTTAGATCAATTTTTTAGAAAAATGTAGCACCTCCAACTTGATCGAACAAGTCATCAATTCTTAGAAAAGGGTATCAATTTTTTATTGTAAATTTATTCAGTTGTCTATAATCAATACACAACCTAAATGTGCCATATTTCTTCCACACAAATATCGCAGGTGCTCCCCAAGGGGAGACACTTGGACGGATGTATCATTTTTTCAGCAATTCCTGCAATTGTGCTTTTAATTCAATTAATTTTGGAGTGCTTACGTGATATGGTTCTTTAGAGATAGGTATCGCTCCATGGGTTAGGTCGATTGTAAAATCAAGTTCTCTTTTAGGTGGCAACCCAGGAACTTCCTCAGGAAATACATCTTTAAATTCAGCCAACGTCAAGTACCTTGTCAAGTCTGAAATTTGGCTGTCTTGTCATTCTTTAAAATGGACAGCGTACAGTTTACACCCTTTTCTTGCATTCCTCTTCATTTGAAGCGAAGAAATTTCTCTTAGTTTCACTGCTCGAGGTACCCCTTGGATCCTTTGAGTCTGCCCATCATTATTCACAAAAGTGACATATTTGTGACAACAATCTAGGATTGCTCTATGTTTTTCTAGCCAATCCATTCCAATGAGTAAATCATAAGATACTAATGGTAAAACATCCATATATGTTTCAGTATATGAATCCTTTAACTTTAGCAAACAATCAATCACTACTTCGAAAACTTTTCGTTTTACTCCCGTGGCCATTTATGCCAGCCAAGGTTGCACATACTTACTTTTTCCTAGTTTGCAAGACTCACAAATTTTTGGGTCTACATAACTTTTACATGCAACGGAGTCAATTAGCACAGATACGGTTTTCCCGAAAATCATACCTTCTACCTCTATTATAGAGGCTTGATGATATGCCTATTGGTTACTCACCGCAACATAAATTATTGGAGTCCTAGCAATGTCTTGAACTGTATAAGCTTCGTGTAGGTTGTGCTTTGATTTGTTCTTCTCATTTCGCTAGGGACATTTGAACCACCTATGGTTTTCACCGCATCCCCAACATTGAATTACTAGTTTTGAAAATGCTTCTTTTGGTCTTTCTGGTACTTTCAGCATTCATCTTCCTGTGTGGTGGGTACATATTTGATTGCAATCTGTTTCTGTCAAAATTACTATTGGAAGGTGCAGTCATTCATTGATTTCTGAAACCGTTGGTTTTGTGGCCCCTGTGTCTGGATTAATATTTTCCTTTATTCTTCTCATTCCATTTCCTTGTAACTTCATCCTTATTTTGACTTTGCTCGAAGTAGAGTCTAGCTTTTCGGAATGCATCCTCTAGTGTCATAGGATCGTCAAAATCTATATGATCCTTGAAACTGAAGGGTAGGAAGTTTAAGAAACATTGAATTCTTACCTTCTCCTCTTGTATATAGGGAACATACTTCAGTAACTCAAGATACGTACTAATCATTTCCTCCATGCTTTGTTGTCCTAGCTTTGGATCGTAAAATTATTTCACCTTTTTATCATAATATTGTTCAGATAGATACTTATGTTTGAATTAATTCACGAAATCCTGCCACTTCACATTTTTCTCCTAAATAGATTTTGTAATCTTGAGGTCATCCCACCAAGCAGAAGCTTTCCCTTGCAGATTGAAAATAGAAATTCTATCTCTTATGATACTAGGATAATTGAACAACCTTAGGTATTTTTCCATGTCTCTAAGCCACAACTCAGCTTCTTCTCATGTCTTAATCTCTCCATTGAAAGCAGGAGGTTTGATCTTCTTCAGTTCTGCATGTAGTGGATTTACTGTCCCAATATTTTATTTCTTTCTATGCATGAATTCGTCTGAGTCTTCACTAAGTGACTCGTCATTGATGGAATCCTTGTTATGGCTCACATAAATTTTTGGATGAGAAAAATTAACCTTTGAAATTTTCCTGGTTGTTGATTTTTCTGCTTGTCGTTCTTCTTGTGTGGGTATGTGGCTATTCCCTTTTCCAGACAGTTTGTGCAGCAAGAGGGCATTGATTTCATGCTATTCTTCCTATTTTTTAACATTGTCCTCCTTTATGCTCTAGATCTCAATCATAAGGATTTTAACGGTTTCCAACATTTCCTAAGGTGTTACTTCTCCTTGATGAGAATTTAGGTTCACATACAGTTCTCCATTTTCAACATTTATGCCTTGCTTGCTAGCCATTTCACCCTATTGAATGGATGTCTCCTCCACTATTCTTCCTTCCTATTCTACTGTATACATTTTCAGCACACTTCTTTCGTCTATGTGTAGTACACAGTTAAATGTTAGACAGAAAAAAGGCGATGACAATAATATCATTTTCACAGAAAAAGAATATACTTAAAAAATTATGTTGCAACATATGTCATGAATGAGGCTATAGTTCCTAGAGTAGAAACCTTCACTCTGATACCACTTTGTAACATCACTAAACATCAAACTGATTTTTGCTCGATAATTTTTTTTAATACATACTTGCTTGGTCGATAATAGATGGAATTGACTGATTTTGTCTTACATGTAATTATGTTGTGATTCCTGCAACACTGGTAAGTTTGGTGACCTTACTCTTTCATGCTTGCATGTCAACTTCTCTTTGATCTCCCTCAACTGATTGTAGTTTGTGGTTGTCCAAAGGTCACATGATTAACTAATGAAACATATTTAGTTCATATTGAATCTTATGATAATGTCTAGGTCTTGTTTTCCCAAGTGTTGTTTACATGGTAGGGTTTACTTTCAAGTGTGTCGAGGGGGTGCTTACTTAGCTTCGTGCTAAAGAATTACCCTTGTGTGACAGGATAAACATAGAAACTAAGTTCTTGGGGAAAAATCCACCCAAAACTATGGAAAAATGACTCAAAACAAGAAATACGATGGCCACTAATAGCGGTCGAGGAGTTAATGAGGCCACCAACCAGCCAGATGCTCGGCACTCCCAATGCATACAGGTTGGTAGTTGGGGCTTGAATGCACATGGTTTGAAATGAAACAACACAGGGTTTTACCCATGCCCTAGTAATTCACAGGGTTTTGGGGTTTGCAATCTCCTCCAGGGAGTGTTGGGGAAGGTTGTGGCCACCATCGGGCTAACCCTATGTGCATGGAAAGTCAACAAGTGTTATATCTTGAAATGACACCTCTCCGTTCGTGACGACGCTTGCTTCCCTTGGTCGCATGACGACATTTCTTGAGATCAAGTTTCAGTCACACAACAGGACATTTGTGGATGGAGGAGTCATTTGGGACACTAAAAATGGTTGAAATTACCTCATTCTTGACCCATTTGATGTATATGACCCTTAGGAACATTTTTCCAGACCAAACCATCTCCTGAAAATGAGCAAAAAAAGCCTGTTTTTGGCCATTTTTTAACATGAGCGCTGGTACACAGGCATGATAGTAGTGTGTGTACCCTACTCTAGTGTACAATAGTAGTGCTCAAACCTTCTGAGGGTATGTTTACTATACCTAGGACAGACATGGGAGGAGATCCCTTGCAGGTCTTTGGGAGGGCAGTTGGGTGATTCCAGCGCTTGCACCCTTAGTCATTGTATTGTGGACCCTGGGTAACTGTTCTTCATCCTTCGTTGATCTGTTCTGGGCCCTCATCATCCCAGACTCTTCTCCGGAAGGCATCTGTTTGCCTGGTTTGATTTACCTAGGACCTTTTTTAGTGGTGTGCTCTTTGTGCTACTTGTCTTAGTTTTCCTTAGAGAACTTCTTGCTCATTTGAGCAGGAAACTATGTCTAGCATTCCGATGAGTGCCAATCAAGGTACCCCTATTTTGGGGGATCCTTGTGCTGTTCCATTCATTGGAAGCATTGGTACTCCCTTAATGGCTACTTTGAATCTTCCTGGATTCACCATAGGGCTGTCGGTTTGGTTGTTTTCCACTCCGAATGCCTTTCATGCTCCTGACACTTCTTTTGTGAGCACCTCAAATCAAGAGTATCAGAACCCTGTGCCTCTTTTTCCAGTAACATCTTCTCCTCCTCCTTCTACCTCATGTGGCGAAAGTAGCAATACTAGTAGCCAGCAGTCTAAAAGGAATAGACGGAGGAAGAATAGGAAGAAGATGCCAAAACAAGGGGGCACCAACCCAGCCTCTACAAGTCATGCTAGGGGTGCACCCTGCCTCTGCAAGTCGTGCAGGGGGCACCTACCCAGCCTCTGGAGGTCATGCTGGGAGAAAAATTTTAGTCACTGAAAATCATACTGAAATTTTGTCTTCAACCACTGTCAGTCATGTTGAGGACACGTCATTGATCACTGCTAGTCATATTAATGACAAGTCACCAGTTCCTGTGAGTCATACTGGTGACACCAAATCAGCCACTGCAAGTCATGCTGAGGGAGTTGACATTGTCGACAAACCAAACAAGCAGAAGCTTAAGTTCCCTTGTAAGTTTTGCGAGGGATATCACCTTACTTACTTGTGCCCTGTACTTCCAAAAGTGCAAAAAATGTGGTCCTTAGTTCAAAATTCTGACGCTTTTGAGCAACCAGCCTCTGTGAGTCATGCTGGGGGCAATCTGTCAGCCAATGCTAGTCATGCTGAGAGTACTGACATTGTAAAGGAGTCTAAACCTATAGGACGGAAAACAAAGTTCCCTTGTGAACTTTGTAAGGGAGATCACCTTACTCGCCGATGCTCTGCCATTCTAGAGGCACGAAGAGTGTGGTCCATGTCTGAAGGAACCTCTATTCCTAAGTTGTCTATAGATTCCCTACAGTCAGATCAACCTTTGGTCGATAAAGTGGTTGAACCAATGCAATCTTTGGTTGACCCCACTCTTCCTTCGGAGAGTGAAGTGATCGAATCGATGCAATCTTTGACCGATCCCATCAGTCCTTCGGAGATTGATGCACCTACTGTTGAAGTCTTCTGCATTATCAATTTGGATATTCCTAAAAAATGGGGCACTTCATCTGTGCCATGTGAACCCCTACCAAGCCCTAGGATTGTTTCCTTTGATTGGAATAGTCTAGCCGAGCCTCGTCTTCCTTCTTCGACACCTTTCCAGATAAAGGTTGATATCGAGAACCATACGGTTGATCGATGCATTGTTGATGAAGGTGCTTCTGTTAGTATCTTATCCACTTATGCTTGGAGAGATTTGGGTTTCCCTAATGTTATTCCAGCTGCTAATTGGACGTTGACATTTGATAGAAGACCTAGTGAACCGATCGGATTCCTCCATCAGGCACTTGTTACTTTGGGTGGAAAAACAGTCTTAGTTGATTTTATGGTTTTAAAGGACCCTGTGGATTTTGATATGATCCCCAGGAATGATTACGTTTATGCTATGCATGTTGTGGTGTCTACACTCTTTCATGTGATGCATTTCCCTCATAACGAAAGCATCGTCACTATCGACCAGCTTGCATTCGTTCATCCTCCTTATTACCCAACTATAGACCAGTCAGATCCCTCGTCATTAGGCACTACTATGTCACATGGGAGTTATGTGGCATATTGTTCCTTGAGTTCAATTGCTACTAAAAAGAAGTCTCTGAGTTCATGCTTACCTTCTTGGGACTTGGTCCCAGTTTTTGACCAAGTGACACCTCCATCTGAATGTTTAGATATGTGCTCTATCTGGGATGATATACTTCATTTCGATGAAGTTTTCCTAGAGTCCATAGTACAGTCTGCCATTCATTTGGATGTTGATCTAGTCGCAGTTATGTCCAGCCCTGGTTTGACATTAAAGTCTGATATTCCTACTGTTGAGTCTTTGGACTCTCCTATAGATCCGTAAATCGGTGTTCCTGCTGAGTTTGATTCTGCTTCTAGAATTTTCAACTCCCGTGATGATGAATTTGTTTCCGCAGATTCCATCATGTCCTTCAACTTTGATCTTCATCCTAAAGTTGATCTTGTTGATTGTAAGTCCTTGAGCTTGGGTACCATAGAGTCTTCATTTGAAAACTCTGCCTTGTTTATGCCTGTTGTTGATGATAGTGAAGTTGAAAGTATTTCTACCACAGTGACTTGTATCGGGTCTTTCTTTACATATGTTTTAGATATGATCCTGGTACTAATGTTTCTTGGAGACAGGATTCTTAGCTGGATGTATACTTGCTTACTGGTCCTTTTCGACACCTTATGCGACCATGTCAGGTATATTCGGAACCTTGCATATAGGTTTAGGCTTCCCCGCTGTTATGTTGCATTTGAACCTTTTGCCATTCAAATTCGGCATAGGGTCAAACTTGTTGGATATTGGTGTGTTAGCCATCTCTTTATGCATCATGCACCAGTTTGACAGCAGAGACTATCTAACATGGGTCACCCTAGTCAACACCCTTATGCCATTCTGGTGCCCATGCTGAGTTTCTCTCATAGGCTTGGGTGCCTTTTTAGATTTACCATGACTTTGAGAAGAAGCCTCATATCTTTCTTCCTCATATATTTCTGGCCATCCTTGATAAGGCTCCCATCTTTGTGTTCAAATTGCATATGCATCTGTTATGATCCCACTTGCACTAATGAGCCTGAAGCCGGCTTCCACGCTTTTGGCTCGTTATTCAAGCCTCCATATCTGATCTCATTTTTGCTAAGCCCTGTATCATTTTTCCTTTGCAATTTGACACCTTTTACCTGGAGGAGACACCCCCTGAGTGTCCTTATCTTGCTCATGTTCCTTGCATTAGGAATAGCTTTGTTCCATGCGCTTAGAGCTAGTTTCACATGTCCCTGACACTCTTCTCCTCCCATTTCGAGCATTCTTCTTTTACTTCGAGCTCGTTAAAAACAGTAAGTAGGTTATGAGCAGTCTTCCACCTTTCCTTTGAGCTCATTAAAAATAGTAAGGAGGCTATGAGAATTTCTTTCATCTTCACTTCGAGCTCGTTTAAAACAGTAAGCAAGTTATGAGCATTTTTCTATATCTCCTTTGAGCTCATTAAAAACAGTAAGGAGGTTATGAGTTTACTTTTTTGGACTCGTTAAACCTTTACGGAAAAGATCCCTATGGAGTTCTTTTAAGCCCTTTTCAGACTCCTTAAATAGGAAAAGTTTGCCGAGCATAGTTGTCTTTTCGGGCTCGTTAAAATAACTGAACCGACATCCACTTAGGTATAGAATTACCCCTTTCCTGGGCCTTGGTGGATAATTTATGGAAACGGTATACTCTAGGTATACTCTTGTATGCGCTAGAAGAGTTCTTCTTCCATCATTTTACACTTTTTCGGGGAAGGAGACTAACTTTACGAAAAAGGACCGTTGGAGTCGTCTTTAGGGTTTTTAGACTCTCGAAATGTGAGAACACCAAGCCGAGCACATACCAATCCTGGCTCGATATAAAATCCATGGATAGGTGTATAGAGGACTGTTTAAGTTTTTCAACTCTATAAGCAAGAAAACACCACTGAGCATAGACCAATCCGGGCTCAATATAAAATCCACGGATAGGTGTATGGAGTTTTCTTCTAGGTTTTTCAAACTCCTTAAATATGAAAATACCGTCGAGCATGCTTTAGTTCTTTGTCAAGCTCGTTAAATAATGAAAAAGGAAAGGGAAGGGAAGAATGTTAAAATATCTTTCAATATGATGGCAGCAAGTCAACTATCTCCTTGAAAAAAGCACCTGTTTTGAGTCTATCAAACAAGTTGGGTTCTAGCATTGGCCTTAGGGTAAACCTGATCTTAGAGTTCCTACTCCTCCATTTGGTTAGTCTTCCAATCATTTGGAGAATCTGTTAATGTCTCCTACATTGCAGATTTGTATCGTGGTCTCTTTGTGTTAAAAGCTGCCTCAGTCACTCTTGTGTCGTGCTCGCTGTTCAAGGATACAACCTGTGTCGGCCATTCTGCAGTTGCCTTGACCTCATGTGTCGGTCATTCCTTGGTGTCAGCATGTTTCATCATGTGTTTATTCCTACTCCAAATCAGCTCATACCTGTTTGAGTGTCCCTCGTGTTGGATGATGGAGGATGCATTAAGGCCTCCCTTCCAACGGACTTCTTCCCATTGACTTCAACTCATTGTACTCTGGGAATGAACTTTAGAGTTTCGGTTAGTACCTTGGGGATTGCAGTCATTAGTGGCAATTTCCCTCGCTATTAGATAGATGGGAATACATCAATGTCTCCTATTCGATGGATTCTTCAAGTGTTCGACGGAAAGACCATCTATTCGCACTTGCTTGAATGTACTAGGTACCTTGGGTTCCATTTTCATTATTGGTGGACACCCTCGCATTTGTTAACGGTATATATCAATGACCGGTAATCAAACAATACCTCTCATGTTCGACATCAACTCATTTATTTGCATGGATAGGTTTGTACCTTCGATTGTTTTCGGATGAAGACCTTGGGATCCTCGATAGCATCACCTCATTTATGTTATCTCCCAAGTTGCGCAAGAATGAGCCACACTATTTTTGGCTCTTGATGAGACATAGATCCAGCTTGTTCTCTATGGCTATGTTCTCCAATTTTGACATAGACCCACCTTGTATTTATGTGGCTATGTTTACACTTATGTTCCACATGGATCCACACTTGTATTTTAGTGGCTATGATATATGCATCAATATTTTGGATCATCATTGTATCCTCTTGGAGGTCATGTTCCACCATTTGAACATGGACAATTACCCCAAGGATAAGTTTGTCTGACATTGCCTTTGCTTTCAGGTACTTCATTTGAGCCTATGATTCTTGGTTTCTCCGCTCCTCCATGATTCAACTCTTTGTTATTTATAATGTATTTTGGCCATCGTTTCCCACACTCCTTCTGACCTCATAAATTAGGGGGCATCTGTTATAGCTTGAAATGACACCTCTCCATCCGTGACGACACTTGCTTCCCTTGGTCGCATGACGACATTTCTTGAGATCAAGTTTCAGTCACACAACAGGACATTTGTGGATGGAGGAGTCATTTGGGACACTAAAAATGGTTGAAATTACCTCATTCTTGACCCATTTGATGTATATGACCCTTAGGAACATTTTTCCATACCAAACCATCTCCTGAAAAATGAGTAGAAAAGCCTGTTTTTGGCCATTTTTTAACATGAGCGCTGGTACACAAGCATGATAGTAGAGTGTGTACCCTACTCTAGTGTACAATAGTAGCACTCAAACTTTATGAGCATGACTCCATTGTTGAAATAGTAGCGCTCAACTCCATATGTACGCTACTTTGTCTATTGTAGAGTAGCGTACACCCCTGTTTTGGTCAAAATCTCGAAATTTTGGGAAGTTAAGTTGGTTGGGGAACCTCCTACTCGGTTATAACTTCTTTTCCTCTCCTTCACTGATTATATAAGGAGGGTAGAAGGGCCATGTGAAGGGACCAAGTCTATAATATTGTTATGATGGAGTAATGGAGACCCTCATCCCCCTCTCTTGTGCTTCAGTTTTGGTAAACCCTAGCACGGTTGATTAGAGGTTGGAATCCTTGGAGAACGAAAGCAGGAGACCTTGAATCTAGGTTTCCTAAAGTGCCAAGCTTGAAAGAAGGTATAAATGTATGTACTTGCTTTCATTCATTAATAAAGATCAGATGTTCTTCTCTTTCCAAATATGACCTATTAATGTGTCTTAGATTTGATTACTGTTTGATTGTAGTTTGATGTCTTGTTATATCATGGATATCAATCTTATATATGTAGTCAAATGTGTTTGAGAAAGGTATCAAGTTGTTTTGCAGGTCTGGGCATTGCGACACTGGATAAGTATTGAAAAGCGAGGGAGGCAAAGCTAGGATCAACCTTCTAAATAAGGTGCCTACATCTCTAAACCCTAATCTCTTCATTTATTTGTTGTACTTGCAAAATGCTTGTAAGTCTAACTTTATCACCGTAAGTTGGTAGTTTCTCCCCTGAACTATAGGTGCATTTTCCCCACAACAACATGACAATGACCAATTTCAGAGAAGAGTGGGGATGGTCCCGTGCTGGGCGAATGTGCCATCAAAACACCACTATGCTGCCTATGACCGTTACAAATAGGTAAGAAAAGAACCAAATCGTTTTACTGTGGTAACAAATATAATCGTTCACAATTATTTTCTTTATTAAACATTTGACACTATGTTGTTAATGGTTGCAGGTTTGTGACCTCTTCCGAGATGTGAGGCTGCCCAGAGTCGCAGAATGAGAGGGAAGCATCGAGGGTAAGGTATCCCCTTCCCAGACCCATAGCAAGGTAGCTCACTATCAACACTTCCAGTTTTAAAGAGTTTTAAGGCTCACTGAGTCGGATTGTTTTCTCTGTATGTTCCTTGGATCCACCAGTGCTGAACCTCACACACTTTTTACCCTTCTATAATCTTAAGCGAAAAGAAAAGGATGGGGTTTCTTATTGGAGTTGCGGCTACGGCCAATGAGTCCGTCCGTGGCTCACCGAGCTCCAAGCATGCTATACACTAGTTTTCCCAACCGGGCTCACATCCCTCTCAGGACTTTGTCTACATTTGTTTTGATTTAGATGAACTCTCTGTTTGATATGCAGTTGTAGTTATGTTTATTAATGAAGGGTTTACCCCCATCTGGAAATTATGTGGATGCGACCCAGTTTCGATGGAGCCTGCAAGCGAAAGCTAGGGTTTAAAAGCTTGTAGCTCATAAAGATGCCCCAATAAGACTGTGATTGAATCAATAATGAATGAAACTATTGTTCCAGTGCTTAATGTTTACATTAGTCATGTAAGGTTTACGTAGGCCTACGGCCTTGGTCGTGATGACTGTGTTGGCCCAGGTTCGATCCCTGAACAGGGCATCGATACCTTCAATACTTTTAATGATGATTAAACCAAATATTTTAATGATTATAAAGTTCATATTTAAATGTTTTTGACATTCAATGCGATGGTTTGTTTGTAAAAAGCACAAACCCAGTTTAATAGTTTACGATCCTGTAGGTCGAGGGTTTGGTTTAAGTGAATGAATTTCCATGCAATGTGAGTTTTAATTCATGTTTATGGTTCTTCTATACAAAGTACCAACTCTGTAATGGAATCTTATGCGCCGTGAAGGCTGTAGGAACCAAATCGACTTCAATGCATGAAAAAATGAGTTAGTCCATTCATTCCGAAATTCAAAAGTATTTAACCGCTTTCAAGGTTCTATTTGATTTCTTTGTTGAATAATTAATGGGTTTGTTTGTGCATCGGCCTCCATTCTAGGAATTTATCACACCTGTGGTTTTACGGTTTCAGTATGGGTTAATGTAAATTGTATGCATGCAGTAGGTTTTGGTTATTTCTATCAAAATAATGGTTACATAAATAAATTCCTACCATAATATAAACTTGTGGATGCATGCATGTTAACTGTATCTAGTAAATATACACTTATGCATATAACATGGAAAATGACTAGTAATTCCACAATGAAACTCTTATAAGTAATGTTTAGTTCAGATGCTTCTTGCCCTATTTCTTCATGCATGTACTAAATTATATTTAAACAACACTACATAGGGTTCTAGGATAAGATTGAATGCTTTAAATAAATGACCATTACAGTCAACACATATTCCATGCTCAAAAACAGATACAATAATCAAAACACATTAATAAATACCAGTCAAATACAATTTGAGACAATACTTATCTGAGGTCTCTGATGACCCATGGGACAAGCAAAAACCACCTAGCCATAGACCAACAAGTCTCTCTTTGCTCTTACGGTCACCCCCAAGCTAGGCACACAGTTCCACAAGGTATGGAGTATAGTTCTTTAAGTTTTTATGCATTTAGTTCCCATTTAATTACTGAATCTGATTGCAGAAAGAATCCCAACACCCACTCAGTTCTCCTGAGCTTTCTCTAAGTGTTCCAGGGACTTTCAGCCTTTGAATCCAAGAATCAACCTCTCACATCCTTCTAGGGTATTGCAATTCTCTTGCAAGAAATCGGTATTTCTCCTACGAGAACAATTCTCATGTTCTATTCCATACCCAGTTGCAGTTGTTCTCTTCTGGTTCAATTCTGTGCTCCAGACTTAACCTTTCTTACTCTTCCTTTATCATAGTTCTTCATTATTTGATTTCAGTGATTTTTATTTCTTTTAAGTTCATTCTTTGTTGTTCTTGTTCTCTCTCTCCTCTCCTCTCCTCTATTCAAGATGTTATGTTCATATATATAGGAGTGACCCCTCCCCCTTTCCATCTTGATTTTAGTTTCTTTATTATTATTATTTTCAATTCATTTTATTCCCAAAAGCTCTTCTTTGGGGTTTTTACAAGTGTCTTGAATATTTCTTATTATTTATTTTATTTTGTTTATTCTCCAGACCCATAGGAACTGTGGCCCCCATCTCATTTAATGTGATGTCCTCATTGTGATCAGAATTAAAATAAAAATTATATAGTATTTATCAAAATAATAATGGGTTTTACAAGTTCCAAAACTGGGGTATTATAGTATGAGGTCACTCGACCTCACTTGGAGAGTGGTTTGAAGACTTGTGGAGCGAAAAACCATACTTGGAGGGCCTTTGGAGGCCATGCATGACATCGCCAAACTTGCTCATTGGAGGAAATTTACTGACCTTAATAGGTAACCCTCCTTGAGGGGATTGTTTGAAGGTTACTCAATGCATAGAGTGGACCATATGTTGTTATTTTGTTATTTTCTTGTTGTAGGTGGTCCACTCTCCTTGTTTTTAGTCATTTTTTGAGGAGTTCTGGATTGTAAAGGAAGTATAGCCAATTTTTATGACCATTTCACTCTAGTCATAATATCGTAATATAATGACCTCATTCTAAGACTAGATAACTTGAATCAATAAATATAAAATGCTATAAAACCATTTTCAATCTCATGTATTGTAAAAGTATTTTCACTTTACACAAATCCTTCCTCGCATTTTGATACAACTGAAACGTTGGCAACTACATGTGAACCTTCTTTGGAAATAATTTTTTCTTTGGGCTCTAGACATGGTTGAAGGAGGAAACCTAATACTTATGCCATAAATGAAGATTTTGAGAATCTATGTTAAAGAATGACACATTGATCGACCACATATGACCTATAAGGCTTTTTCTTTCCATATGAGTGGGGATATTAAAGAGTTTAGGAAATTTAGAGAACTAGTGATGGGTCTCAGTGTCCTAGACATGGTCTGGGAGGAAATCTTGTTCTTAGGATATACATGTAGATTATATAAATCAAATTCCATGACCAACACATCAAGCCAAAACACATCACCTCCTAAGGGGATATTTGGTGTCTAAGCGGGGTTATGTGCACCGTTACAATTTTTAAGCACAAGGCATGGCTTGAGGGGTCCTTAACATGGTGGAGGGTGGAAACCTAGGCTTTAGGCCTTAGAGGAGTATTTTGTGCATCCAATGCCCAAACCCTAATGGAAAATGGAACACTTGAAGTTGAAGTTGAATTCTACTTTGCTTGCCACATCATTGTAAACTTAGCTACTTCCATATGCATATCACTGCAAGCGTGAATGAACTGATAACCCTGTTCAATGGACACAAATTATTAGACGATGAGGTACAAATTGGAATTTTAAATAAAATTTAAACATAGTTAGTTGGACTAAAAATATTTGCACTCAATGAATAATTTTTGGAGGTTAGTGAATTAGGTGAGTACAATAATATTATTGATGGTTTCTGTAAGGAAGGCAGGTTGGAGGAAGCTAAGAAGCTCTTCCATGAAATGGATAACACGAGCATATCCCCTGATGTTGTCATATACAATGTGTTAATTGATGGTTTCTGTAGAAACGACAAGTTGGAGGAGGTAATGAAGCTCGTCCATGAATTTCCCAACAAAAGCATATGCCCTGATGTTTTCACATATAATGCGCTTATTGATGGATTCTGTAAGGAAGGAAAGTTGGAAGATGCTAGGAAACTCTTCCATGAAATGACCAAAAATAACATATGCCTTGATGTTTTCACATATACTCTTATTGATGGTTTATGTAGAAGGCAAGTCAGATGAAGCTAGGAATATCATCCATGAAATAGCCAACAATAACATGTTCCCTTGATGTTTCCACATACAAATATCTTATTGATGGTTTCTCTAATGAAGGCAAGTTGGAGGAAGCTAGAAAGATAGAACTTGTGCCCAGATGTTATCACATACAATGACCTTATTGAGAGTTTCTTTAAGTGATTCAATTTGGACAAGGCTAGGAGGATATTCCATGAATGCCCAACAAAATCATACGCCCAAATGTTGTTATGTATGATGCTCTTATTGATTGTCTTTGACCCTAAGTTTAGTTCATAGGCCACAAAAACCATCCTCAATGTTACAAATATTGAAATGCCCACCATAAATAATGCCACTAAGACACTGAACTAACAAAACCAATGCATGTAAGTGAGTCATGCACTTGGCACACTTTACCCATGCAATGATTTCATGCACCTTGTAAGCTTCAACCTATAACCCCCTCACCTCATACCTAACCTTAACATCTAACCTTTTCCTCTGCCCTAGATTGTTGAATCTTGCTCTTTTTCAAAATGTACAAATTCCCATATGTGCTCTAGTTCTTCTCAAAATAAGAGGATGAAGTAACTTGAGAGAGGACCCTCATGGATAACTATTGTAGAATAGGGCATGATTCCCCATGAGTTTTCCCACCAATCATGGGGATTCTTAACCCCATTGTTTGCAATCACATCATACCCTCCAAATCTCCCAGTGCTAGTGGATAACTCTATGAATCCCTCCTCTACCTCCTAAAGGGATGCTCTATCCTAAAATATCCTTCTAAGTGATTCCTTCCTCCCCTATGAAATCTCTCCATCCATGTGAGGAGGGAATATACGAGAGGACCCACCATTGAGCCATTCATGACTGTAGAACCTAGGATTCAAGGAGTGAGCCAATAAATTCAAAGGTGTACGATTCTTATTCCATTTGGAAATAACAATATCCTATATGTTGGAAACTAAGTACTCTACTAAAGTTCCATACTCAGGGAACTCATTCTGCATAACAATGGTATTCATAGAATAAATCATGGAATCCCACCCCTCATAAACATCCCCCAAAATAGGATGGTCTATGTGCGTAAACCATAACAATTAAATGATATATTGGTTCATGATCTTAATGGAAAGATCTACCCTCTCCCACCAACCATCATCTAAAACTGTGTCTTTACCTGTTTGAAGCAACTTGATCCACCTTTCTCCAAAATGAACAAAACTATGAAATAACCATGGCTCCAAGCACAGTATTGACCTCCCTCAACCTCTTAAGCAATATGGATGAGGAAGAAAACTGAGTATATCCAACCTTCAATAATGTTAAATGTGTGTACTCTTTATATATTGTGAATGAATTGGTATGGTTTTGTACAAAATTGTGGATATGGCATGCATCATCAATAAGATTGGCAATCCATGTCACATATGAAGCATCATAATTCAGTGTTAAGTTCAAAGAGTGAACAATGCAAGGTGTCCAAAATATTTGTGGATATTTAGCTTCCACAATCATGCTAGTATCTTTGCAAATAGGTGCATTATCCATGATGATTTGCACATAGGAATCAACATCTACATCTTCAATAACTTTAATAAAAAAATCACCCATATACTATGCATGCTTTTATTTCCAACCACATCCACCTCTTTCAATAAGGCCGGTCCATTTTGTGAAAACACCATGAAAGTGATGAGTGGATGGCCTGCTGCATCCTTCCATCCATAAAAAAATAGAAACACCAGATGTGGGCCATGATGATTTGATAGGGTGTAGAATTTTTTCCACCTCCTTCTTTTCCTTAATCAATAATGGTTGTTCTAATCTTCTCTGATATTGGAGGCACATACCTTATTGGAGCCACTTCAACTCGAGATCAACACATCTGGAGATCGACAAAAACTTCCTCCAAAAGTTCAATTCTCATGAATTTTAGGGGGGTTTTCAAAAAACTACCTCCAAAATTTCAATTCACATGACTTTTAGGGGGGGTTTCAACAAACCGCCTCCAAAAGTTCAATTATCATGAATTTTAAGGGGGTTTTCAAAAAACCACCTCCAAAAGTTCAATTATCATGACTTTAAGGGGGGGGTCTAAAAAATGCCTCCAAAATTTCAATTTGCGTGACTTTTAGGGGGGGTTTCAACAAACCGCTTCCAAATGTTCAATTATCATGACTTTTAAGGGGGGTTTTAAAAAACTGCTTGCAAAATTTAAAATATCATGACTTTTAGGGGGGGTTTAAAAAATCGCCGTGAAAAATAGATTTAGGGGCAGTTTTCTTAAAACCACCCTCAAAAGTGATGAGAATTGGGTTTTTGGTGGTATTTTTTTTAAAACCGCCCCTAAAATTCCAATCTCATGACTTTTGGGGGTAGTTTTAAAAAAAATCCCCCCAAAAGTCCAATTCTCATGACTTTTGGGGGTGGTTTTGAAAGACCGCCTCCAAAGACCCAAAAAAAACGTTTAGGGGGGGGGGTTAGCAAGACCCCCACAAGCCAAAACCACCCCTAAAAGGCTATTTTGTTGTAGTGAGAGATTCAAATTTTAAACAAAGTAAAATACAAAGAATCGACATCTTTAAAAAGAAACAGTCTCTATCGAAATACAATTTGATGGTTCGATCTTTTACAAACTCTTATTCAATATAATGCAAAATTTCAAGAACAACTTTTAAATAAGGTAAAAAAAATACAGAGAATTGACATCTTTAAAAATAAATGTTCTCTATTCAAGTATGATTTGATGGTTCAATCTTATACAACTCTTATTCAATATAATGCAAAGATTCAAGAACTTTTAAATAAGGTAAACAAATATAAAGAATTGACATCTTTAAAATGAAATTGTCTCTATCCAAATACGATTTTATGGTTCGATCTTTTACAAAATCTTATATTCAATATAATGCAAATATTCAATAACAAATTTTAAATAAGGTAAAAATACAGAGAATCAACATCTTTAAAAAGAAGCGGTCTCTATCCAAATACGATTGATGGTTTGATCTTCTACAAACTCTTATTCAATATAATGCAGAGATTCAAGAACAACTTTTAAACAAGGTAAAAATATAGAGAATCGACATCTTTAAAAAGAAACTTAAATGATTTTCAATTACAAATCAATGATGAATATTGGTACGTAGATTATGATTCGTAAGGGTCGTCAGATCAATTCCAGATTGATTCTTCTTCAAACATATACACATGTTATAAATCAAAATATTATTTCAACAATTAGGAGCCGAATGTTATTCTTCAACTTGTGTAAAATTTTCCAAATATTAGACATACCAATTACCCAAATTGGCCTCGAGTTGGCCAGTAGTTCTCAACAGAATAGTAACTCAATCAAGAATTTAGTATCTTTTACTTACTAATTTACGCAATTTAAATTCTCAAACAATAAGCAGAGTATAATGACAAATGAGCAAGTAACCATATTAACCTATCCGGAATTTTTATGAAGTCAATGATGAGATAAAGCTATTTCATCTATCCAACCCAGCGTGATCCAAACTCGACGAATTTTTACCGAAAAGATGCCTCAGTTGAACTCTTTACCTTACCAAGATTACTCTCCTTCCTCCCGATCCCCCGAGCAAATATGGGTTGTAAGAACATACACAAGCTTCAACCCTCGGAAGGGACCTCCCAATCCCTATAGCGGTTATCAACAAAAATCCTATGGACCACACTCAAATGCAAACTTCTATTATGAAGTCTGTCCAACATCAAGGAGCAAGACATCCCTCTCTCTTCACTCTCCCTTTCATAAATAGAAAATTCTTGCATGGCATGTGTCCTCTCATGCATAATTAACTTTTAATTCATTAATTCCTTATTATTCATTATCATGCAGAAGTGTCACTCTCACACATTGGTGCACCTAAATTCCTTTACTCTCTCTTTGTTGTCTCCCTAGTCTGAAATTCCAATCCTTAGATCAGTGGATGCATGTGGGGTTGATCTCTAGATATTTTCCAATCTAGATTTGCTCCATAATTAATTTTTTTAACATTATTTACATTTAATCCAATGCATATCTATCCAAGATTAATGAGTGTACATAAATTCTACCCCAAATATCCCTTTTTCTAATATCTCTTAATTTAAAATGCTCTTTCATTCAATTGTTCTAAATTTCCATATGAAATATTTAACATATATGCCTAAATGTTTAAATGCAATAATGTACATATTTCCTTTCCTGTCGTTTTCTAGGTACCACTTCTATGGGTCCTTCTGACAACTTCATTTTAGTTGTGTGGGGAGTACTAGGTAGTGATCAGGAATTATTACTATGATCTTTTGACTACACTTCCATGGAGACTGATGGCGATTAAGCGATGCGATATTCCTTATTGCGCGCCCCTCAACACATCGTACACGACCAAATCATTGTTCCCTCGCTCGTACGACAGACACTTTCCCGGGTGAGTTGAGACGGCTTCCAACCCGTGTGTGGAGTGTTATTTCAGGGTCGAAAATCCATCGTCGTATCCCTATGTGTATTTCTAGTTCTTACAACACCTTTTTCTTTCCATTGAGAGTCAGTCGGTAATTTGTATTACTTGCTACTGCACACACTCAAAGCGCACATTAGTAGCAATCCCGCTAAAAATTGTATCATCATGCATCTTATCTTAATTCAATTCTTTATAATTCCATATCATTCATTCACATCTATGGAATAAAAATTCATCATTCATTACATTCATGCCTAACATCATCATATTTCTCAATTAGTCGAGCATATTCATCATTTTCTAGTCAAACAACAATTTTCATTCAATAATAATTAAAGCATAACATATTTTTCATGTTTTATTTAACTGGGTCACTTTAATATCAGTGCCCTCAATAGTCTAATCAATCAATGTACTAAGGTGGGCGTTACAAATACCCATCTGCACATTTTTATTTGAAGTGTAATCTCTTAGTGAAAAACAAATGGCCATATTTTCTAACCATGCTTTAGTTGTCTCTTTGTTAGTGGAGCCCCAAATTTTGGAAACTTAACATTTTCCAATTCCCTATAAGCATTAGCATTCAAAGGGGTTTGTGATCCCTCTCCATGAATTGAACCACCAATATCTTCCCTATCCAACCTATTTGTCAAGGCATATGATATTCTTTGGAAACAATGTATTATCCTCATCATCACTTGTCTAACAGGTACATAACCTTTCTCCTCTACTCTAGGTGGAGAATGGAGAGGCATGGGCTATAGTGGAGGATGTATATCTTTACCCCTAGCGGGCATACCTCTCATTCCTCTCCTATTCTAGATATCTCAAATCTTTTATAAAAGACATTCAATTTTTTGTTAACATCAAAATACTCTTAATCCAAATAATAAATAAATCAAATATTAAATACTTTCCATTTACAATATAGAAAATAATATAGGTCCAAAACCCTATTGTATTGAACTTCACTCTAATACCATATGTAAGGTCCTTACAAAATGATAATCTAACACAAAACATGCAATTTATCATTATCTTTATCATTATATATATATACAATCATAGATAATAGAATATGGGATTAAAACCCTTAACAAGAAACCATCGTTAAAGTACAACAAGTTCGTATATTGGTAAGGTTGTCTATGAATATAATACGTCAGAATCCATTCATATCTTATTGTTAATGTAGTATCTCCTTGAAAATTTTACTCAAAACTCAACCATAATTGAAACTTATAGTATTGAAGGCATAGAAAGCCTCATTAGTCACACAAATAAAGCATATATCCAACAAGAGCCATGAGGTGGCAATGTCCCCGACATTGCACCTGCGTTGGCAATTGCTAGGAGCTTTACTAGCTAAGAGCAATGTTAATTAGTAATTAAAACTTTTTATTTCAAAATATAGGATTGAAGTATTTAAATGTCTATTTATAAATTCTCAAGTTCTTGTCGACTTCAACTGCCTCTTCAACATTCTTATAGTCGTTTTAAGCAAAAGTTTATACTCTTTTTATTAGAACTTGTAATCATATTAGACTTTCTTTCAGAGAGTAATTAAATATCAAAATACTATGACAGCCACATTATTAAAAGTGGTTAATATATGGCAATCATAACCATTACTTAAAAGTGTAGGCCATATATCAATCACTAGTTGATGGTTAGCATGTATCTAGAGGATAAATGGGCATGTAACCACCCTTTGCCCAGGGCTCTCCGATGTATCTCAACAATTCCTAGACAATTAGAATATGCTTGTGGATGGATGCCATTCTTGTATACACATATTTTAATTTGTTGGATACGGACATGAGTAAGTGGTGTGTATATATTGCTAGATATGGGAATGGGCGTGTGGTGTATATATTCTTTTAGCATTTCCAGATAAACACTATATTTTTGGTTGGTTAAGAAAGGGGTGTGGGCTAAAGGTTAACTATATATTTTATATTTTAAACTTAAAATTTTATGATTTAAAATATTAAAAATATAATTTTGTTTTGTTGAAATTGAAAATTTTTGATATGTCAAAGAGGGTTTTAACAAATATTTGGACTATGAAAATAAAAGTTAAATAAACAATAACAAACCTTAAGAACAAGAAATTTTTTCCATAAATACGTAAATTAAAACACTTATGTATTATACTTTGTAGAAAAACTTTGCAAAATATCACAATTTCACCTCCTTTTATAAGTACGTATGGAACTTAAAATTTGCCATCACTCACATAACTAGGACCTATCTAAGGGCCTAGCTATTCCAAATGATTCTCCACATACACTTGGATCATCCCAATCTTTATCTTAGGGTATGCATCAATGCTAGCGCCTGGTATTCTAAATGCTAAGAGTTTGATGATTTTTTCCTATTTAATATTTGATCTAACAACAAGTATTAATGTAGAAATCCAAATTTAAAAGCCTTGGAATGATGACTTTGGCAACATAACATTGCATTTTATTAAAAAAACTAAATTATTTTAAATGAAAGAAAAACTACTCATAGCTAACTCTTCTGAATGAAAATCCTGACTCTTCCTCTCAATCCATGTCTCTCAACCCTTAACCTTCATACTAAGAGAATCCATATCTCTCCAGCATTCATGTTAAACATAACGACCAATTGATAACTTTACATGGCATTTAATGAAGCTAAACAATCACACAAGTATGTAATGAATCCCTGGAAAGGACAAATGAAAGTCTTAAAAGGTACCCAAAAATATATCAATTCAACACGCTCATTTTAATCCACTGCATTTTGATCTCCAATAGGAGGAGACTATGTTTTATGCTAATGTGATTTCAACATATCGACATAGATTATTGAAAACAATTGTCATGAAGGAAGCATTTTGATCTCCAACAGGAGGAGACTATGTTTTATGTTAATGTGATTTCAGTATATCGACATAGATTATTTAAAAATAATGGTCATCAAGGAAGGAAGATGACTTGTGAATTTGTACCTCTTAATCCATTGCATTTTGATCTTCAATAGGAAAAGATTGTTTTGTTATTGTGAATTCAACATATCATCAAATATTATTTGAAAACAATGATCACGAAGGAAGGCATCTGACATGTTTAGTTGTCCCTATCAAGATATGATCATATGTTGAAATTTTACCGTCATTCATAATTCATATTCTCAGAAATAACATCATTATGAAGAGGGTTGCATTTGGATTCATTTATTTCATCCCATGGCATATTTATACAAGAAAAAAGATACATAAGTATGATACATGCTTCCCCAGCTGGTAAATCTATGATGGCTACTATCATGTCAAATATTTATTGAACGTGAAGACTATGTCAATCTAGGGTTTTGGCAAACAGAAAATTAGCAAGGATGGAACCAACTTTGTGATTCCTTCACAGAAAGTATGTTGTTGATTACTTTTCTAGATTATCCTTGCAGTCATACGTAATCATAAAAACCTTCTTGAAAATAAGAAAGTCAGTATTTATGAAACCTTCTTGAAAATAAGAAAGTGAGTATTTATGAAACTTTCATGAAAATAAGAAACTGAGTATTTATGAAACCTTCTTGAAAATAAGAAACTGAGTATTTATGAAGAGGCATAGAATGTATGTTGTGTCTTCTGTAAAATCATTAGTTTCCATGTGATAAATCAACATATTTTGTATTTTGATGTGTTATGTTGTAAAGAGCACATTTTTCATTTGAAAACTTAAAATCAGATGCAAATATTTGTAGGTTTATAATTTTTTTATTAATATATATATAACCACCATTTTTCATTTAAAATCTTAAAATCAGATACAAATATTTGCAGGTTTGTCAATCTCTCTCTCCCATGTGTGTGTATGTGTGACATTGAAATCTAATAAGGGTTAGACCTCCCTAGGGTTAGTTACGTCCGTGATAAATTGCAATCACTTTACCTTTCCTATTGGAGCACACATGAGTCATTTGCATTAAATTTGCTGGAATTAAGTTAACTAACTGACAAAGTAGATGAGAAGAGCATTACTACCAATGATGAGATTCTCATTTAGAAATGATATTGCAGCTACAAACTAACTAACAAAGCATATCACATTTACAATAAAGTCAAAGAACTGACAAAGTAGACGACATTTCAGCTAAAAACAGAGAATATAGAAGAGCAAAACTGTCAATGGTCAATTTTTCCACCTTCAACATTGATGTTCTAACTACAATAAAGGAAACAAACCAAGAAAGTAGATCACATTTTTGCTAAAAGCGGAGTATAGAGTGCAGCCTCGAAACATACCATTTCTGCGAGTGATCAATTTATCCAAGATCAACACTGATATTGCGATCTGCTATCATGGATGATGAGGCATACGCCCAAGTTCTTTGCCGTGGAAAATATACATAAAAACAAAGACATACTTGCTATGTTATGCTACCTGAAAAGTAAAACAGGGCATCCACACATCCAAGTGAAGTCACAGTCGCAGAGAAGACTGAGCCTACAAATGCCCTGTAAGCGCTTCATCTAAATGTGAGTCAATAGAACTTCCTCACCATGTATCATGCAAAGCACATAATTAACAGATCTGTCTATTTTTTTCTTGCATCTGGAGAGAGACATTGATTTCTTTTAATCCTTTGGAAAAAAATGAATTCATGCTAATCATTTTGAAACCCAATATTCCTCTTAGAAAATTTGAAACTTTACCTGAATAAAAACACCTTTGTTGTAAATATCTGCCACAGTGCGACCATAATGACCTTGTTCATACACAAGGACTCGCGGAGATTTCCCCTCCACCAGATTGAGCAGCACATGCTTTGCCTCCTTTCCATAAGGCATTTGGCTTTGAGGCGCATCAACTCCTTTGCAATTTTTTAGACATCTAGAGTTTATAATTACACCATGAGACTCTTGCTAATCATGTTAATGTTTAGAGTTTGGAATTACTTGAAGAAATATAATTCATTTTTATGTTTAATAAATCTAAATTTAAAATAAATTTTAATAATCATAAATTTAAATTTCTCTACATCAAATTTTAAAATCGTTACATATTGTATTTCTTTGATAACTTTGAATTTCACTTTTGAATAGTGTATCAACATAATAAATGGCATCTTAAAAATTATAACATTTAGTTGGTTGCATTCCTACAACATTTGGATTTATTAATTTAAAATAAAGTAAAGATGATTTTGGTTTTTACTATCTATTGAAAAGAAAAGGAGAGCATTGTTACCTAAATGCATTTTATGAATTGTTATAATTTTTGAAAATTTGAATTGTTATTCTAATGTGAAATAATAATAATTTAATTAGTTAAATAGAGAATAATTATCTAAATTTTGAATTTATTTTGCTTCATTTATGGTTAAAATTTTCAGTTTATTTCCATGTCTATGGTTAAGGTATATTTTTTTTAATATTTTAAGTATAAAAAATATTTAAATTTAAATTTAACAAAATTGTAATTGAAATTTAGAAATAGAATTTTCAAAATTTTATTTACATTTTCTTTCTTTGATATAAATTTAATTATAATTCTAAATAATATTTGGTTATATATAGGACTAAAGTTTATTTTTCTCTTATGGATATTATTTAGTTTATAAATGTAATATATCACTTAAAATTATTTTAAATTGGTTAAAAACTCAACAACTATTTAAAATCATAAAGAATCTACTCATTTATAAATCATGAAATAATTTTTTGAAATGAAAATGTATAATTTGAATATTATAGGTTTTTCATATATATATATATATATATTTATATATATATAAAGTATTTTACTCAAATTTAAAAATTATTTAGATAAATGTAGTTTATTATACAAGAGTTTTAATCATAAAGTGATTTCAATGCTAGAGAAATTACTTTTAAAAGGTAAAACACTTTTTCATTCAACCGAGTGAAAGGAGGTGCTCTACAGCCCACTATGGGGGAGATGTTGTAATGTGTATGTAGCGTTACATCTAATAAAACGTAAAAAGTATTTTTTTAATTAAAAAATAATTAAAAAAATTCATGTACACTCATAAAATAAAAAATTATGGAAAGTATTTAAAAAAAATCCATGTTGGTTCATAAAATAAAATATTATGAAAAGTAATTAAAAAATAGATGTCCGTTTATAAAATAAAAACTTAAAACTTAAACCCAGATCTATAAATCAAGAGAGATCAAATTTCTTGAGTTTAAATTTACAAAAAGAAATACACCTCAAGAAATTGGATCCCTCTCGGTGCCTCATAGATACGGGTTTAAGATGGATCTATGCTGGTTTATATAAAAGCTCCATACATACTATAATTTTAATCTTGAATTGTTTATATAAATATACATCATCGAAATCACATAACCTAATAAAATTCTAGAAATTTAGAAAATAAAACAATTGTTAGAAAAATATTTGAATTAAAATATTTTTTATGTCAAAAAATCATATTTTACAAGAAGTCATACAAACAAAATGGGATGTCACCAAAGCTACTTAGTACTAACATTTTAAGAATAACAAAAATCGTACAAGTATGAGAGTAGAAAATCATATATTTACGTGGTTTTGTAAATGATATAAATTTGATGTCTTAGTTTTTTTTTTTATAACAAAAATGGATATATATATATATATATATATATATATTTTATTAAAACGAAATACACAGCTGGGCTAACGCCAATCAACACCTCATACAATAACCAATATGCTTTGCAATCAGAGATTTTCTAGACCTGCTATTACAAAGCTCAAAGAGCTGCCATCTTACAGGATGGGAGACGATAGAGGAGGTTCATCATTCAGAATCAGATCAGCTTACGCAAGAAGACAACCCACATTTTCCCTAGTATCCGCTTCCTGATTTTGACCCCGGAGAATGTGGAAGTAGGAGGCAGAGTTGAAATTGTGCAGCAAATTCTGAACCCTTTGCAACGTCTTATTGAGCGCCGCATTATTGAATTGATCTTCATTGTTTAGAAGTTTTATTAGAATTTCCGAATCTCCAAAAATTTGAATAGCTTGATCTTCATTCCCTTGAGAGATCCGGATAGCTTTGAGCAATCCTAAAATTTCAGCCTAGTTGTTTGTACTTTGCCCTAGACCCTAGCTAAAACTTCCCAAAAAGTGCCCGTCAGGGGTATAGAATACCCCACCTGCTCCAGCTATCCCTGGGTTTCCTTTTGCTGCTCCATCAAAAAATAGTGGCTTTACCTTGATTCTTCCACCACTGATGAAATTCAGGGTTAGTATACTGAAGCCACCATTCAGGATTACTGGTTGGGTGAGCTTGGATCTTACTCCTAATCCACAGTAGTGGGGTGCCAATCCAACTATTCTCAGCCGAAAGAAGCAAGTTATCCTTATTATATGGGCGATTTTCCACTGTTTCCAAGAGCAGTGCTTTGGTTTTTGCAGCTACAATGGCAGGGGTACACAAATTGTTTTGGAAGATTCCCTTGTTTCTGGCTAACCATGCTTCTCAGCAGAGATATTTTGGAATTGACATCCAAATTTTTGCCCATAATGATTTACTCTTGAATTTCAGAGGATACCGCTCTGTCCAGGAAGAAAATAATAAGACAGTATTGGTTTGAGAAGGAATTGGAACATTGAGCCCCTGCAATGCCTGCTGCCACACCTCCTGCGTGAATGGACAATCAATAAAGACATGCACACTAGTTTCCTGAGCTGCTTGACAGAGGGGACACTTGTGAGGTCTGAGGATTCCACGTTTAAGCAAATTATCCCCAGTCAAAATTCGGCCATGCATGAGAACCCAAAAGAAGAAATTGTCTTTTGGGATACCAAAGGAATCCCACACTTGCTTCCACGCAGTGATAGATTGAGCCATAGAATGCTGACTTTGAAGGGCATCGAATCCCTGAGCGGCTGAGTAGATCCCCGTAGGTCCCCAACCCCATTTGCCTTTGATACGCATATGAATTGGAGCTAATCCGATAAGAGAAACAAGTAGAGCACGTACCTGAGCTTGCAGTCTGTCAGGCGGCCTGGGAAGGTTCCATGCTTGCCAATTTCCGTTCTGATCCCATTGAGAGATGTCAGCAAGGTTCGTTATGCCACGTTGCGTGAGCCAACCATGAAGTTCGTGGATTTCTGAGTTTTTCTTGAGTGGGTGGCGACCCATAATCTTATCTTCCCATAACTAGATTTGTATACCATTTCCAGGTATACGGTAGAGATGGTTTTTGAAGAACTCCCAGCTATTGCTACAAAGTTTCCACAGTGTGGTGCATTTAGTGACTCTACCTTCATCCATACTAGCCTCTGAGACACTATGCATATATTTTTTAATTAAGACTTGACTAGTAGGGTGAGTGGGATTGGAGAAAATTTGCCACAACACCTTGCCACCGAGAGCCAAATTGGCAAGGCCAGGATGTCTGACCTGCAATCCTCCTTCAGAAATAGGTTTTTTCATAATGTCCCATCTCACTAAGTGGAATTTTTTATTATTTCCCTTGCCCCCTTGCCACATGAAGGTTCGAATTAATTTTGCAACTTGTTATGTAATCATCTTTGGAGCCAACAAGAATGACACCTGATAGATAGGCAGAGAAGAGATGACTGCTTTGATAAGGGTTAATTTTCTAGTAGTGGTGAGCCACTGTCCTCCCCAGGATGCCATTTTTTATTTGATTTTGCTTATTACCTCAATCCAATGCACTTCCTTAGTGGTGCCTAGGGTTAGAGGCAGCCCTAGGTATTTGAAAGATTCCCATTCTGCATAACCTGTATAGCCTAAGAAATGGGAAATCCTATGAATGGTAGGTTGAGGGGCATGCCAGCCATACACCGCACATTTTTTCTTATTGACCAAAGCTCCCGAGACTCTATAGAATCATTGAAAACACTGGAAATTTTTACAGAGGCACCTCCCAGCAGGAGAGAGTCATCTGCAAACAATGCATGGTTTGAGGGTTCAAGGTATTTCATCACACAAATGCCCGGAACTGTTATTGGTACCTTCTTTGCAATCAGCTTACGACTGAGGGAGTCAGCCATCAAAATGTATAAGAAAGGGGACAATGGGCATCCTTGCCTTATATCCCGAGTGCCTTGAAAGTAGTTGGCTGGCCTACCATTCACTAATGGAGCGATCCAAGGCCTGCCTATACAAGCTTTGATCAGCCTGACAAAATCATTACTAAAGCCGAAAGAAAGGACTTGGAACAAAAAGGAGTGTCTTAGCCGGTCGAAGGCATTGGCCATATCAAGTTTTATAACCATACCATGTTCATTGCGTTGATGGCTTGAATGGATGGTTTCCTGCACAACAGTCACATTATCCATGATATGCCGGCCTTTCACAAAACCACCTTGACTAGAAGAGATGAGATTACCCAGTAGTGGTTTGATTCGATTTGCTATGAGCTTTGACAGAATTTTATAAGATGCGTTGCACAGTGAGATTGGCCTAAACCTATCAAAGGTACTGGGGTTTGTTTCCTTGGGGATTAATGCCATAAATGTAGGCTTGATGTTGCCACCAACCTTGGCTTTTTGGAAGAATCCCCTGATCATTTGAACTAAGTCCACCTTGATAATTTCCCAACAAATTCTGTAAAAGTGAATGGAAAATCCATCAGGCCCCGGGGCTTTGTCTAGCTCCATTTCCCAAACAACATTGCTAATTTTTGTTTCAGTAAAGGGCTTCACGAGGCTTTCATTATCTTGCACCCCTATCAATTTCGGGATGTGAGTGAGAAATTTGGGAAATTCCTCCTCAGAATGCATTCCTTCTTTAGTAAAGAGCTTCTGAAAATGAGATGTTGCAGCCTCTTTTAAGTGGGCAATATATTTGTGGATAGTCCCTTCAAAAGCTTTGATTTCATCCATGTGGTTGCAAGAGAGGCGGGCTTTAAACTGTTTATGCAAAAATGGAGTATTTTCGTCTCCTGATTTCAGCCAGAGACTTCTTGACTTTAGTCTCCACTGCTCTTCCTCATGCCTGTAGGATCGAAAAGTATTAAGCTGGGCAGCTTGTTCCTTTTGAATTTCAGCGTAAGTGATATCTTTTGATTCCAAATCAACTTGTAGATCGATCAGCTGATTGATGGCATGCTTTCTATTATTAGAGAGAGATACAGAAGGCTTTTTTATCCAAGACTTCAAGGCCACCTTGGTAGCCTTAACTTTTTGCTCCCAGACATAGCTTGGCAACCCATTGATAAGGGCATTCCAAGTAGTGATGACAATATCCATAAATCCTTCTCTTTCTGCCCAAAGAGGATTAAATTGGAAGGGAATGGGCCCAAGTCTCTTAGTCTCCTCGAACTGCAGAGAAATAGGCTTATGATCTGATGTTAGTTTTTGCAGAATGGTAGAGGATATGATCTTGTTTTCAAGCAAAAAGGAGCTCTGGAGTAAGAATCTATCCAATCTAGCAGAAATATGAGAATTCCCAACTTGATTATTTGTCCAGGTGTACATCCCTTTTTTAGGTTTGAAGTCAATTACGTCCAACTGCTGAATTAATTCTTTAACTACAGGAAGAATCTGATCTCTATTGATGACTCCACCGTGCTTCTCCTTAGGCTTGAACACTAGATTGAAGTCTCCAGCAAGGATTATATTCTTAGGTGAGCGAGCCTCAAGAAAGATGGACAGAGTTTGCCAACACTCTCTCTTTTCAGCATAATATACAGGAACATATAAATTGACTAAAGCTAAGGACATCTTATTTACCTTATGCTTGAGTTCGGTGTAAATCCAGTGTTTGGTATCAAAAGAACTCTCAAGATGGAATTTATCCTCATCCCACAGGGTAGAAAGACTTCCGGAGAAGCCCCTAGCACTGACAACCTTCCCTGTATTTTTTTTCCAATTCAATTTACTGAGCAGAAGGAGGGTTGCCGCTTCAACTTTAGTCTCTTGGAGCATGAGGATTTCAGGAGACTTCGATTTTACAAGATTTTTGACTGCTTCAACTTTTACAGGATTCCCCAATCCTCTGCAAGTCCCAAGAGACTAAACGCATTATTTGCTGGCTGATGAGAGGGCTGCACCTCCACTAGGAGGTCTATTTCTGGTATTTTTGTTGCTGGACATCTCAATCATTAACTGGCTACCTTTCATTTTTTGTCTCTCGGCTTCTTCGGCCCTTGTCTCTCTATGAGATTTTCTCCTAGCTCTTTTCATTGGCCTATCAAATGTCTCATCTTTCGAAGAGCCTGATATCTCCGGGGACTTCTTTCTTGTCATTTCAGCATAGGAGAGAGGGCTTACAGCTCCGATAGGAGATCCATCCTGTAAAGAGATAGTTTAATCCTGGATTTTGTCCATTGAGTTGGGCTGTTGTTCAACCTCCTCTTCAACTATTTCTGGGGATTCTTTTGGAATTCTGAGATTGTCAAATGGATTGGTATATGTCTCCATCTTTGGAGGGCCTGAGCTCCCTTCCCCTTATTGCTGAGCAAAATATGGGGCATCATTCCCCATACTTTTTCCTTTTCCTTTAGATCTGTTAATTTGTTTGGCTGTGATTGGTTTTTGAGCTGAGATCCATTGATTACCTTTAGCGTTCTCTACATCCTCCTCTCCTTTTTTTTTGTAGTTCTTGGCAAAATGCCCATGCCCATCGAAAAAACGACATTTAAAAGGTAATTGTTCGTAGTCTAACTCTTGTATGTATGTCCAGTCCGCCACCGTGAGTTTGATTGCTTCAGGAAGACCTACCTCCAAGTCCACCTCCACACAAATTCTGGTGTAGATGTACTGGTCCTTCCTATCAACGCGGTTAATATATTTTCCAAGTTTATTGCCTATATATTCCAGTGATTTGGGATTCCAGCAATGTAGAGGTAGATGGGGCAAGCAGACCTAGACTGGGATAGCCGAGGGCACATCTTGCATCGGATCAATTTTCGATGTCCATTTATTCAGATATAACCCCTGGGGGCCCATGAAATAAGGACCATTCCTAAAAATGAGGTTCCTAACCTGTACATTGGTAAAAACAAACACAAAGAATCCCTTACCCACTAAATGGCTAATGATATTGTCCTGCACCAATGGTCGCCAGTTTCGTTGCACCCAGCTATCGACCGCTTTAGGCGAAGGCCAGATTCCAGTAAATTGCCCTATCAGACCTCTCTCTGCCAGGTTCAATGCTGATCTGCACGGATCTTCAGATGGTAGATTAACGGTTGGGATGCTTGCCATACGTTTTACAAACTTCTGTTGTTGCTCGCTCTGAGGGCGTTTTCCACACACAGCCACCAGCTTCTTGAAGGCAGCTAGCTCGGGCAGGGGAGGGATGGCATCGGGGTCCCCTCCAGCTTCCATCTCGGATTGTCTCAGCGTTGTATGCTCCTTCAGCTCTCAACTTGAACTCGACTGGGGTACGTAGAGGTTGCTCTACTCAGGGTTTAAATCGATTTCTTGGAGCTAAAATTTTTCAAAAAACCAAATGCTCGGGCACAGTGTTGGTTATATGGAAATACTTACAACTATACAATTGGTCATATTATCTGATGTCTTAGTTTGGAAAACAATAAAAATAATAATAAACTTCGATGTTCATATTTAAACATTATCTTTCATTTTACATTCATCTTAATGTTACTTTCCATAATGATACAAAAAGATAAAAAGTAAATACCAAAATACATTTCGTATATAATTCAAGTCTTGCTTCATAAATATGTTAAAATGGTTTGCATTTGTAAAAACACAAGGATTCACTTAAATGAAATCTTGATTCTCTAAATTTTCTTTTCAACCCAACCTTGTTATACCTAATACTCTAATGCACCATTATTTTTAGATATAGTATACATTGATGTGTATAGTACTGTTATATGTGGATGCGAATTAATAAATCAAGTGCACAAAACATTTATTTTAAATATTAATTTTTTTTAAATGAATGATGTTTTATAAAATATTTTCAATTACTTTCGTGCTTCTCATAGGATAATACCTTGATTCAACTAGTATTGTATTAACTTCTATCCTTAATGTCACATTAGGAATTAATGTCTAACCTAAATTTTAATAAGTAGGTACCTTAAAAGTAATGTTTGTATATCTCTATAACCTTTAAACCTCATATTTTTTAATTATTGATATTTTATTAAAAATTATTTTAAGCAAACTTACATACTAGTGCTAGTAAATCTATGCTGCACACTAGGGTTGTTTAATATAATGGAGCAATAAAAATGATTTTTTTTAATGGATAATTATTTTATAAAATATGTTAAATTACTTTGGTGCTTCTCATAGGGTTACACATCCATTCAGCTAGTGTTATAATAACATTTATACTCAATGCCAATTTAAGAATCAATGTCTAACCTAAAACCTAGGAAGTGAGTACCTTAATACTCATGACATTGTCTCTATAACATTTGGACCACACATTACCTATAGATATTAGTTTGTAATTGCAAAGTTTGGACCTCACATTGCCCATAAATGTTACTTAATTACAATTTTTTGTTACAATGTGTATTATATTAGACAACATATATATGCTAGGATTAAAAACATGAGATAGTCATTATGATACCATGACATCTTATAGAAGACATAGTCAATATCCAATATTCATCTATCTATGAATCACATATCATTATACAACACTTTCACTACCATACCATAAAAGGATATCAACATAATTTCCACTTTTAAAAAGTGAATCAAGAATCCTCCAAGTAAGAAATCCTAGAGGAACACCTCGACATGGCTCTTCTAGCCATATATATCTTACAAAAGAAGGTTCCTTCTTAGAGTCCGGATGAATCTAGGAAATATGGCCTAAGCACCTGTATATTTACCATCATCAACAATGCCAAAAATATATTGAGTGCATCCAATTATATCGATCATACTAGACATATATGAGCCAATGTCATTCTTAGGTATATAAGTTTTCCTATGCTTTGTGAGATATATATATATATATATATATATATATATATATATATAAACCTATCAATATAGATATTAAGATTACATTTACATATTATATAGACATTAAGATGCACGGAAATATATACATAATAATAGGTGTGTATGTATGTTGTATGTTTTGAGAAATAAGCTGTTTTGAGTAACTAATTTCATGAAAATAGGTGGAAAACATAAAAAAAAATATATTGTTTTCCTTGATTAAACTCATTACTAATGAGATAGTATGACATAAAACAAATTTAATTGTTTAAATGATAAGTTTATGATATATAAATTTTAAAACTAACTTTAGTTTTTTTAATAATATAAAGAATTAAATTTTTTTTCAAGAATTAGGAAAAGCTATTTGATACATTTGTTTTAAAGACTCTAAACATGTTTTTTCATGTGTAAATAACATTTTTAATAAAAAAATTTGAATAAATTAATATGTTTTATGGATACTTGTTAAGAAACAATATTAGTAATAATCAATTTAGATAAATATTTGAAATACAAATTAATAAGAATTTATTTTTCTAAATTCTTATGATATTTAAATTTAATCATAAAATAAATTTAATTTTGATATTTTATATAATATGAATTTATGCAACTTTTAAGAATATTTTTTTTCTACTTTTATATAATTATCAAAAAAATTGGAATTTTAATTTTGTTAAATTGGTGTGTACCTCATAATGTGGGATTTTGACTACTAAAAACAAGAATAAAAGTTAGTAAGTGTAGAACATTTTATGGTCAAATTAATTTTTTTATCATCAAATTAATCTCTTTTTTATCATAGAATTGTGTGATAAGAAAAATTATCTAAATAATCTTTAAGTTTTATTATTTGTATTTACACATGTGTATTTCAAAAAGATGAGTTTTTTTATATCTAAAAGAGCATTGAACTTTTTTTTAAAATAATAAATTTTTCATAATATTAAATTTATAGTTTAGCCTTTTTTATATAATATTAAGACTTTGATCTCCATTTACATCATTATGTTAAAAAAAACTTAAAGCTACTTAGAATAATCCCTAATAAGGGAAAATACTTCATGTCCTACTATGACTCAAAAAATTTAAGCTTACTATAAACATGGAATGATAAGAAAACTATATAACAAAGTATCAAGAAAAAAAATCTAACCATGACATGAAATTATCAATCATACAATCCAAACCAAATACATTACAAATTATATTTATTTAACACTATATTAAAAATTAAAAATTTATAGAATCATAACAAATACAATTAACTAATGAAATTTTATGTATATAACATTATATTAAAGGTTCAATTTTCTAATAATAATAACTATCAATAAAATACATTATGCAATCAATAGATTGATTGATACAAACAAACAATATTTTTATGTTCTTTATTAACGGTAATCCTCTACTTAGATTTAATGAAAATGATTATCTTACCATCATAAAAAGTGGAAAAAGGTACCCGCATGAAGCTGGTACCCAAAATAACCATAACAAGGGCACGTGAGAGGAAAAAAAAAGGACGCGCACACACCTCAAAAGGCGCGCACACGTCCCTGCTTAGGCAATGCCGAACGTCCACGTGGTTCAGCCCACATGGACAAAAGGGGCACACACGTGTCCTTGACGCATACGCACATATTGGCGTGCATGCGTTAGTGGCACGTGCGCGCCTCTATTTTTTTATATAAAAAAACAGAGCTCATGGGTTTTGTCATTTTTGACAAACCCGTGAGCTAAATTACCAACCCGCGAGTGCACCTTCAACCCCGTGAACACGTCCTCGTGCACCCTCGTCGTCATCAACACCAAGCAATCACCCCTACACCACAGTGGCATCCGTTTCTCTAGGTAAGTGCTCCTCAAAGCACAAATTTGTCTTTATTTTTGTTTTTTTTTGTTTTCCATTTGAATTTTAATTTAAAAAAAAAAATTACAATCCATTAAAAAACCAAGGAAATTTAATTGTAGGCCATCTACACACCTAACAAGATGTCAGACACACCACCACCATCCGATGAAACCGGACCTCCAGAAGAGAATATGGGAACCGACAATGAACCCAATGAACCCAATGAAAACTGTGAAGATCAATTACACCAAGACTTAAATCAATTGAGGGCACTAAGTAATGAATTGAACAGTACCAGGGAACCCTCTCGGGTTTCCTTGGCTTCATCACTTCAAAACATTATTGAATCAATCAATATTGCACATAGTGAGATAACAAACTTGAGCCAATACAGGGCTCGAATGAGGGAACACTAATCCACTGGGTTGTCCAAAGAGCAAATAAAAGACCTCAACATCAGCAAAGCCCAGTTGTATATCAAGTTCATAGTTCCCTCGACCGGACAGCCTCCATCTTTGACGAGGGCTCGGGTTTGCATGGACTGGTGCATTTACCAGCCATGGAGAGATAACTAGAGATAGAGGTGGTTCATGGTGTTTGACAGGCCCCCGTGCAACAATTTGGAGGTCCCACAGTATTTCCTTCAGAAATTGTGGGCTGAGTTTGAGCTAGGGTACCATGTCAACTATTTTGACATCATTGAGTTTCAGAGTGTCGGTCTTGGCTCTGCCTAAGATCGACCTCAGGCACACCACAACCCGCTTAGAGGACCTCCTGCACCTAGGAGAGAGCCAAACCCCCCTCCTCAGCCACCCGGGTTTGGTAGCGGTCTAGATGAGATTCATGACTCCGTCAGACGTGCCCCACATGACTTGCTTAGACATACCAAATTTATGGCCATGTCTTCCCAGAGCCGGGAGGACATCGATGAGACATAGATAGCTGCACAATCTATGGGTGGTGGCCGAGACATGCCAGGTACAGGTGGAACCCAGGCGGGGCCTTCTAGTTCTGCTGGAACAACGACGCATCGTTGTTCTCACTGTGGTCATTCTTGCCATGGTGATACGCAGCAGCATGCCACAGGGAGTTTCATGGATCAGGTTTTCTATTGTTTTATTTAATGTTCAAGTATTTGTTGTATTTTATTTGATATCGTATTGTTTAATATATTTAACTTTGAATTACACATTGTTGACTTTATTTGTTTTAATGTTCAGTTATTGGGTGTCGGGTCTCCACCCCCCAGGTGGGAGCACGTCGGTCCCTTTGACCTCGATGGAGCCATGGCGGTAGCAGAGGAGATTGCGATACCATACACATAGGTAACTTCTTTACTTTGAATAATTAGATCCAGTTACGAGTAATTTGTGTTTAGTAATTACAAATTAATTAGTATTGAGTAATTACCATATTATCATCATATTTTATAGTTGTGTTTATAATATTGTCTAATTTATTTGAGAGATATAAATTCATATAATCCCACCCAAAAAAAAATGAAACCTTATCAAACATGAAAACCTAACAAAACTATAAACATTTGTGTTAGACACAATGCTCACTCAGAGGGGGGGGTGAATTAGTGAGCCTATACTTTATTTAATTTCAAATTCAATCACCAACTCTTATATCATCATTTCACATTCACATCATATTCATCAATGAACTAACTATCAACTAATGAAACACATCAACACATAATACGAGACTAGATATAGTTTTTGTAATGTTTTGTATTTGGTTCAACGGCTACAACCGTGAGGCAATTCAGCACCAACTAATACAATGAGCACCAACTCATCATCTAGGACCTAGCCTAGTTTTTCTTAGATCCTACTAAGAAAATGGACACAAGACCCTGCTTGTATTTACGATTACATAGTTGTCACATATCATACATATCACACTCATGTCATTATTCACATCATCTCATTCATCAATCTGTTGCCAGCACCTTGTTTGCAATCATCATTCTGTCCCTATTTCATCATGTCCAACATCTTCTCAAACATATCGATATTCTATCTACATTCACATATTTAACCTGTCATCAAACTATCATTAACCATAGGCAAATTATCATTCTATTGTCAAGATATCAAACATATCCACATTTATATCACTTTTTGCTCATCATCACTCTGTCATAATTTTAACCAGGATATACACAAATACATTATTCTCTTCTTTCATCAAACTGCTGCCCAAAATATCATTAGTCTCTTCATACGGTCTAGAGATACCATTTTATTTGATGATGTAAATGTTATGGAAATAAAGGGACTCAAGATCCTCACTCTAGGGATGCAAATACTTTTCCACTGGGTGAATCAAGCTTCTAGGAAACTACAAATCTATAAGAAGACATCAAAACCTAGGAACTCTTCACCAGGAACCCAAACACATTACATAGGTTTCCAATTCAAATTTGGAAATGGACATGAATTCCATTTGCTTATGAGACACTGCACATCTCTCTAGGGCCAAAGGAAAAGCTCACCTACTCATGGGATGACTCTAGAAAAGGAAAAGCTCACCTACTCATGGAGATGACTCTAGAAAAGGAAAAGCTCACCATGTCAGCTTCTATGCCCTCTCACCTTATTTAATTTTAATTTCATGCCATGCCACCTTCTATCCTTTCAGAATATTGGATATCATCTAACTTGAATATAAATTTATTGCAGTCATGTGTTCTAAGTACCATCGTTGTCATTCTCATTTTCATTGTGTTTAATATTGTTAATATTGTTTTTATAAATTTAGTCTAAAAATTGTAGTGTTCGCACAGGTGTCCGTGGTCTCCAGTGACCAACCACTGCCTCCGGGGACTAGCAGTTCTCCCCATGCGCAGGTATTGTGTGTATTAAAGCATAAATTTAATTTCAAATACGATGACTTGTCTTTGTATATTTATATTTTTGTATATTAAACCATCAAGTTATAAATGTGTATGCAGGTGCGAGCACCTCGGCCTGCCAGAGCCAATATTCCTCCCTCCTCGACCTTTCGGCCACCCTATATGCCATTTGTATCCCTTGGCATACATGCCCCATTCCCCAACCCCTTCCATCCAGTCCCCCCCCTCCTATATAGCACCACAATTCCATCCAGCTCCCCCTTATGGATCATATCCAGCTCCACCTCCATATCAGTTTCCCATGTTCCCACCCTCCCCCATCCGACCACGACACACCACCCATCCACAGTCACCCATCCCTCTACCACAATACAGACCTCGCCCCCCCCCCACATTCCCCCACCACACTCGCTTCCCCTTCTAGGGTGCACCCATCCATACTACATCCAGTTGGGGTTTATAGCCCTAGACGTACATCTCCACTTCCCCCACCCCAGTCCATGCCTCCTCCTGCCACACCCCCTTCTTCCACTGTTACCCCTAGTGGTGTAGCCACCATTGATGTGGCTACATCCTCCCCTTTACCGTCCACCCTAGAATCGGAGCAGGCTGTCCATCCGACTGCTCCATCCGCCAGCCCCAAAGACCAGTTGATTTTGTTCATGGTGAGATTGACTAGTTTATCATTTAACTCTCGTTCAATTTTAACAGAAATTACTATATGCATTTAGTTTCAGCATTGATCTGATTGTTCTAAATGTTGTAGGGTGGAATTGCTGAGAGACTTGGATCACGGAGGAGGGAGACCCCCTCATGACTTACAGTCTCACATGTGGTGAGTTATCCAAGATTTGAAAACTATTTTTAGTTGGAAATTATGTTTTATACTTGTATAATTGCCAGGAAAAGTTGACATATTATTGTTGTCGTTTCAGGGCTCAGGGGGACGTGCTCAAAGACGCTGGAAAGACCCAGCTTCCTCTAGCACGAAGAAGAGAAAGATTGATTTTGGAGATGCACCTGGGAGATTCGAGGGTGGGTGGGAGGATTGAGAGACCCTCCTATGTACAGTAGCCACAATGTGGCATTTTTGGCACGAGTTGCCATATTTTTTATAGGGCACCATGGGCCATATTTTGTATAGGGCACGAGTTGCCTTTTTTTGTACGGGGCACGAGTTGCCATTATATAGACGCTGTGAATGATGTTCCATTTTTCCAAAAATTGTACATGATTGGATCATTTTTGCATATTAATAGATGGATTTGAACTTGTGTATATGAGTTTGTCCTTGATTACATTTTTGCATACATGATTTTGTCTTCGATTCAGAACTCTCATCTGTGGATCATAGTGTTAATTGCATGTTATTTGAATGGTTATTATTTCACAAATTTGTCTTAATCAATTACACACAACATATCCTAAATGTTTATGGTTTATTGAATGAATTTTTACAATCATCTAATCATTCACATTCTAGAAGTTACCAAACCTGCGCAAGTGGTTTTAGTGTCATGTTCTCTGCCTTGCTCGGGAACGATGGGAGGGGACGTGACATAATGGAAATGACTACAAGTGGTAATTGATTAAATTCTTAACTATTCTTTTGAGATGAGTTTAAATAATATAAATATAAATAACAATTCAAAAGGTAGTATATAGTGCCCTTAGTTATGAGTCCATCTGCAAATGACAAATGATAATCCATTTATGTGATTAGCCACTTAGGAATTATGATTCCACCTTCTATCCCTTCAGTGATTTAATTTAAAAATTCACGACTTGTTACAAAGATAACTATGCAAGTTACACAAGTAAATAGTTACACTTCCTATGAAATGAATTTGCATGCATATTACATTGGCCACTATGGAACACTAATGAAAATTAGGGATTCTACCATTGAACTCTTCTATGAAAAAGAGAAAAAATGTGCAAGTCACCAATATCATGCAAAATAAAATTCCAAAAACCTTGATTCCTTACAAGGGTTGCTAAGTGAGTTTGCATGCTAGTTAATGACTTTGCATGTCACTAGAGGTTAGAAAACAACTAAAAACAACCTAGTAAGTAAGATTAATTAATCAAGACTCTAAACCCAAAATGGAGTAGTCAATCTATTTTAGGGATTTTGTTGCAATGATGAGCAAAATTTGTTAATATATCCAAGTTGTGAGCGAGACAATATACAATGGTTATTTATTTGACAAGCATGAGAGTACTATAATAGAAAATAAATAACTAAGAAGCATGCAAGCAATCATATCATAATATTAAATACAAGAATGTAATTCAAATACAATAAATGGATGGAAAAAACAAAACTCATATATTCTTCAAATGGAAAAGCATACAAATGTGTAACATCATTTGAGAAAAAATGATTTGAGGCAATTTAGCTCCAATGCTCTCCTTGGGATGGGTCATTTTCCTTATTAAAATCTCTCTCTAGCTATAGTGACTGAAGAACACTTACTTCCTTAATGAAATAACTCAAGTAAGAATGAATACAATGAATGGTAAAGATGAGAGAATGAGGTGTTTGATCTCCAAGCTCTTTCTTCCCACATGACCTTATAATTATTCTCTTCTTCAAGTCTACCCCATGGCTTTGATTTATAGGAAAATTATGAGATTCAATGAAGAACTATTTCCAAACCATCTTCCCAAACCCTAGCACATACCCTCAGCCAAACCCTAGCACTAAACCATCTTCTTCATCCTCACCATCACCATCACCATCACCGTCACCGTCACCATCACCATCACCATCATCAATAACTCTAACTCTAACCCTAATTCAATTTCCTTCTATGATTCTAGCCCTAACCCTCACCCAAACCCTAGCACTAAGCCATCTTCTTCATCCTCACCATCACCATCACCATCACCGTCACCGTCACCATCATCATCATGTCTTCATCATCATCATTAACTCTAACTCTAACCCTAATTCGATTTCCTTCTGTGATTCTAGCCCTAACCCTCACCCGAACCCTAGCACTAAGCCATCTTCTTCATCCTCACCATCACCATCACCATCACCGTCACCATCACCATCATCATCATTAACTCTAACTCTAGCCATAACCCTCACCCAAACCCTAGCACTAATCCATATTCTTCATCCTCACCATCACCATCACCATCACCGTCACCGTCACCATCATCATTAACTCTAACTCTAACCCTAATTCAATTTCCTTCTATGATTCTAGCCCTAACCCTCACCCAAACCCTAGCACTAAGCCATCTTCTTCATCCTCACCATCACCATCACCATCACCGTCACCATCATCATCATGTCTTCATCATCATCATTAACTCTAACTCTATCCATAACCCTCACCCAGACCCTAGCACTAAACCATCTTCTTCATCCTCACCATCACCATCACTGCCACCATCAACGTCTTCATCATCACCACCATCTTCATCATCATCATTAACTCTAACTCTGACCCTAATTCAATTTCCTTCTATAACTATCAGGGATGATTTTAAGGGCGATTTTTCACCCATGGGCGAATTATAGGGGATTTTGACAATTTAAGGGGCGAATTTTTAATATTAAACCTATTTTTTCCCTTCTTTAAATTTTGCCCCATATTTATTTACCCAAAAAAATGTTGAAAGAGGTTAGCCCAGTCCTGTATTTGCTAAAAAAATTGGAAAAATGGATTTTTCCCTCGAATTCCAGTTGTCCTTGGTTGCATTCGCCCCCCGATTTCCAGGAATGGTGGTTACGCGGGACAATTTCGCCCTCTCCAACTCCTCGAAATTTTTGATACAGTTGAATTCGCCCCAAATTTTTGGTTGAATATGGTTTTACAATTAGATTCGCCTCGATTTAATTGCAAGAATGCATGCTGTAGATTGGATGGGTTGTTGATGGGCCTTATTCAAACTCTTCAACAGATGTGTTCGTTGAATCTAGAAGCACCGCAAAATGAGCAAAATCCCAGCTATGAGGAGTTATTGAGCACCCTCATGAAGGGCGTTGAATTGGTTAAAGAGTGAGAAAATCAGCCATTTTACCATTTTTCACAGCCTCGGATATGCCTCTCGAATTCACCAACTAGAGAAGGATATATGTGGCTTCGTTTAGTACCCGATGCCTCCCTGTGTATTGCATGGTGTGAAGAATCTCATAACAGAGCTGCAGACTTTTCACCATCTGTATGAGTTGGGGTCATTGGATGAGAGCGAGATGAATGAAATAATCTTCAGATATGTGGCCCAGCTCACCAATTATCCCCATGAGAATGCCATGATGCTTCAACAAATGGGTGCATATGACATGTTTGATGGAGCTTTTGATGTGGCTCCTTGTAATTATTATTTATCAGTAAAGTCTGATTTTGTAATGGGGTTGGCGAAAAATATTCAGAATTTGAAGAGAATACTACCCCAGGGAGAGATGTCAGTTGTTGGGGTGCAAGGCATGGGAGGTCTTAGAAAAACAACTCTGGCATTGGCCCTCTTCAATGATCAAGAAATTAAAGGTAATTGGGGTTTCTATTTATTCAAACCATTTTTATCTCTTGAAAGGTACTTTGTTTTCTCCTTGGTGCCAGGGTAGCTGCTGGGAAACCCAATATCTTGTTCATCTTTCTTTTTCCTTTATGCTTTTTTGCTGGAAAATATGATACATACATTTCTAGCACAAGCCCATCTACCCAGTCTGAGATGCATGTAGAGGTTGTGAAACAGGAAGTTGCATATCTCTAGATATTGTAGTGCATATGTTGGTCTATGTGAATTTGAGTATGCATCCTTCAAAACCTCAAACCTGGGTTTAGATAGGTTTGTGCCAGTGTCCATTTTCAATGCAACAACGCAGCCAGTGCTCTGCTTAGATTCAATGCACCATTACACGGACACACATGCAAAGAATCGATGGATCACCTTCCACCCCTACCCGAGCTGTAGAATGCACCTCTCTTTTCTCTGTGCAATTTACCATCCCTACGTGGTCAGCCATCATTGGATCAAATAAGCCTCCCCCCTACCTACTTATGAAACTAAGGAAAGGCCATGAGATCTATCTCCTACATGTGGCTTTCACAATATTTCTTTTGGCAATCAGATGAGTCAAACATTGAATGGCTATTGAGTGCAAAATGGAGAATTTATGAATTTTAGTTATCTTTTCTTTGGAAAACCTTCAAACATTTTGGATTCCTTTTACGCCATAGATAGTAGAGACTTAGAGAGTGAACATTCCAATTACCTGGAAACACTCCAGACAAATTTGTGGTAGCACACAGGATCTCCAAAAGGACAGTCTACCAGTAAAGTTGTGACATAAATATACATGTAAAAACACCTCCTAACCAAGTCCAGACCTCCTTACCAAATAGGCAGCTCCAAGAAACATGGCCAACATATTCTGAATTCCCACAATAGCTACAACTTCCATCTGTAAAGCCTCTTTTATGAAGCATTTCTTTAATTGAGAGTACCTTGTACAGCATGAACCAATCAGGGAGCTTAATTTAAAAGGAAACCCATGCATCCAAAATAGCTTGCACTCTGTTGTGCCATTTATGTTTGTTGTCAAACTCCACTTAGTCTTCCATGCACTCCCGAGTTTCACTTGGCTTCACCAAAAAAGAAGAAGAATCAAACTGGCCACTGAAAGAATCAGTCAAATTGGTCAAAATAGCTATAACTCAACAAGTTTAAATGAGACTCGGTTGAGTCTTGCAAGACTTGCCCATACTTGGTGAGGTTGAGACATGCAGAAATTATGTTGTAGCTTTTCGATTGGTCAAAATTGATGTAATTCGACAATTTTAAATGTGACTTGGTTGACACTTGGTTGACTGTTGTAAGATTTGGCCATATTTGGTGAGGTTCAGACATGCAGAAAGTATGTTGTAGGCTTGTAGCTTTTCAATGTCACGTTCTTGAGAGTTTTTGCTGACAATAAAACTACTTGAGAACTTATTCTTGTACAGATGATGGAATTTCTATCTGAGAACTTGTCTCTTTATGCATGCTAGGGGTTTTCCAAAACAATATCTTATATCATTTTCATCACTGTTTCATAGTCCCCAAAATTGAAGGGAATTTTGGAGACTATGTGGGAGAAGATTGTTTGTAAGAAGAAACCTGAATTTCAGAATGTCGAGGATGCACATACACAGCTACAGCAACGGCTATTGAGGCAAGCCACACCAACTTTGGTGGTGTTGGATGATGTCTGGTCAAGGGCAGATTTGGAAAACCTGTTATTTGAAGGGAAAGGATATAAGACACTTGTTACAACCCGAGACTGTTCTACCATCCCCAAAACACACTGTATTGAGCTTTATCAATTTCCATTGTTATATGATGCTGATGCTCTGTCCCTTTTCTTCTTTTGGGATTTTGGACAGAGATCAATTCCATGCACTGCAGCTGAAAATCTAGTCAAGCAGGTATACCTGTGACAGTACTCGAATGTTTTTTATATGCAATATATTATTGTGTTAGGTTTGGTGTGAATTTTGTTTATTTTACTAATCAAAATATACAAAATTTAGTTTTAACATCGAGGAATCATGTAGATTGCCTAGCACTTGCTGAGATTTAGGTGGACCTCGCATGCCACTAGACCATATCTGAAATATGAAGTAGCTGGTAGGCTATTGTAACCATCATGACTTTGATTTTTGTAACCATGACAATGTCGTTGTAAAGTAGTAAACAACCCAAGAAGCAGTTTTGTAGCATTTCTGGACTCCAATTGTCCTCTAACAAAGGAACAAGATTCCCTGAGTAAACATATATCATTCATAGAACATAATTTAGTGGATATTATAATGTAGGAAATACGCTTTGTTGGGAGCTATTTGCAGCTGCAAAACTGGGATGGTAGTGTCAAAACATGGATCCAGAGGATGGTGTTTTTCCAATCTCATAATTGTCACTTTGGACATTGTGATGGTAAGTACACATGCAAAGGACATGTAATGTATCCAATTTTCTATTGTAGATGGTAATGTTCTTGAATTCTGAATGGTGAATTCAGGTAATACAGAGGTAGTTGAGCTATTAGGTCCTTTGCTGGAGAGATGAGTCCTCCCGAGAAGATCTAAAGGTCCTTTGTTGGAGAGATGAATCCTGAGGAGATCTAAATGGTCCATAAAGATGAGTGTTGGAGTGAATTTGTTATTCATTGTGTCACTGAGGCAATTGTTCCTATAACTCTTCACTTTCATTTGCGGGCAGTTGTCAGTTGATTTGGCAGGAAACACTGAACCTAGAAGATGAAGTAAATGTAATGTGTGTTTCTTAGGTTCCATAGCCACCTTTCTGCTTTGCATAGAGTCTTCTATCTATGCTAATAGTCGTAGATTGTTATGGATATCGTAGGATTTAATGCTCAGCCAACTGATTGCTCTTTTTGAAATTGGATTTGTCTTCTTGTTTACAACTTAGTGGTATTCATTTTCTGGCTTTTGCATTAGACTTTATAAGGATGATTTCTGATACCAAAAGGCATCATACTTCACAAAATTATGAGGTTCACAAAAAACGTATTCATTCTACATACCTATCCCAAATCCATGTAGTGATTTGGGATTATTCAATATTTTGAAACATTCATGGGAAACATGCTAGCTTCATCATAGGCACCAAAATAGAACAACGCAAAGTTTGCTGGTGCAATTGACAGTTCAACAAATGTTGCACAAAATTCTAATAGTCATAACTAATTGTCTTCCATTTATTGTGTTTAATCCTATTCCTTGAACTCTATAAAATATTGTAAAACATTGTCGGGAGGACCTCTTGATGAGTCCTCCCAAGAAGATGATTCATTCTATATACCTATCCCAAATCCATGTAGTGATTTGGGATTATTCAGTATTTTGAAACATTCATGGGCAACATGCTAGCTTCATCATAGGCACCAAAATAGAACAACGCAGAGTTTGTTGGTGCAATTTACAGTTCAATAAATGTTGCACAAAATCTAACAGTCATAACTAATTGTCTTCCATTTATTGTGTTTAAATGGAAGATGGGACATAACTAATCTCCTACAAAATGCACAATTGTTTTATGGATTAGGGAAATAGGGATGCTGCTAATTTCATGGATTTAAATACTTTTTCCTATTTCTGTTTGTAGTGTGTACATACATTTGGTTATGTCCCTACCATAATGGAGCTTTCCTTTTTCCAGTGATGTTGCAGAGTATGTTTCCTCATGCCTACCTTATAAGCTTACTACTAATGATGTGTACCTTATGGTTGGATGCTCACAAGCTATACAAGTGTGCGTAACAGTATTGGCTACAAAAGGCTCAAATATACTCCTACCATGACCAGGATTTACAGTTTATGAAACTTCTTTGCACACAATGGAATTGAAATTTGGTTTTATGACTTGATTCAACTAAGTGGTAGATTATGCTCCAATAGAAATTGGGGATCTCTTCATTGATTTGTAGGACACTAGCTTGGAGCTTACAGCTCTGGATGAAACTACATCAAATGATAAAAAAATTTGTTATCTTAGGGCAAGACTAGAAAGTGTCTTGGAAAGAATAGGTAAAAATGGTGATCTATGGCACTCTAAATTTCAGTACTTCTTAGAGGCATTGCCAGAGAGACGACATGATCGTGTTCAATAGTGGATTTGCGACAACACTTCTGAATTTTATAGCAATAATGATGTACAAAAGTTGCAACTGGAGGCAGTTTTAGCCCTAGCAAAATTGAAGCAGGGGCTTTCTGTATGTGGTTGTAAGTGTTTTGTATGTTTTTGGTGATGTGTTCTAGAGAAATACAATTCCTCTGATTACTCTTGTATGAGTAACCATGTTTGTGTTGAGAAGTGCACATATTGTTCTCTTGAATTAGATCAAGGAAATGAAGTGGAGGAATGTCAAAATTTGGTAGGTCATGATTGGAATCATGATGGCAAAAAGAAAAATCATACATGTATGGATATCTATTCTTTCTTTGACAGATCATCCAATTGCACAAATCTTGTTGCATGAAGGTTGGACATGAAGGTATTCATAAGTGCAATTCACCACAGCACATGTGCAAGATGGAGTGTTCTCTTCCAAACTGCAAAAATCCTTGTGTGATACAGATTGAGCTTGGGGATCATGGAAAACATGCTTGTCATGAAAGATATTATCCCAAAAAATGCATCATGGAGGGGTGTCCCAGAAGCTGCAGTTACAAAGATCACTTCCATGAATTGACAAGTGATGAGCATCTCTGGTAATGAGCATTCTTGTCATAAGAAATGTGAAGAAAATGGCATTTGTGAAATTTTCACTGAACTTGTAAGATAGACATGCTCATTTCAGGGCAGAAGAGGTTCCTTTGAGTATGAACACGTCTCTGAACAAATTGGTCTGCAAAAGGATTGTTCCATTTGCATCCACCTTTTAAAAGATGCCATGATGGTGTGCATCTTCATACACTAAATCCAGACATTATGCATTATTGTAAAGGTTAAATGTCAATCTTGTGGGTATTCTTGTCAACGACCCATCAATCATTTTGGTTTACATAATACAACTCATGGGAACATGAGGAGTGTTAATTTTGCATCAGATCAAGAATAATTTGATATCCAAGGTAGGAAATATACTTGGGGGGAATTTTTTATGGTAGAGATGTCTAACATGCATTGTAAAGCACAAGGTCGGGGACACATTCATTTGATTTACTGTGCTATGAATGATAATTGCACAAGTCACATCTATGATGGCTCTCGACATGAGACAAGAAAATATGGCCCTAATGAGTATAAGCCTAAAGATGAGCTTACCCATCAGACTTATTGGAAGCAAATGTGGTTTGAAGATCATTGTATTGAAGAGGATCAAAAGGAGTTTGCCCTATGTAATCATCTTTGCAAGTTAGAAGAGCATAATGAAATTGATGCTAGTTCCTCGAGGTCTTATTACACAGACAAATTATGGCATGCTCCAATGAAAAGGAATACCTAAATGGCATCCTATACACATCATATAACTGTAGATGGTCATGTTTTTGTCTATGACCATTCCAAGAACATAGCGCATCATGTGGTTTTTGTTATTGACAAGTCTAGTTCAATGTCCAATATTGATATAAAACCAACCATGGCCAAATTTATATCTTGACACAATTGTAGGTTGGGTTGTGTGTGTGCGGTTATTGTTCAATTCATTACTACTCGACGTAGAACTACTAGTTTTGATTCTTTATTTGTGGTTCTATTTGACAAGATAACAATAATTTCTCTAGAAATGCAAGAGATGAAGGAAGATATAGTGGACAAGATTCTTCAAATGGAGGGAGAATCCCCAAGAATAATGGAGACAAAGAAGTCAACCATTTGATGAGTAAATGCATGTTGATAAACATAATAACATGTTCAAGAAACTTGAGGTTTATTTCAGTTATCACATATATTGTGATGTGCAAAAGATTAACTTTGCATGCTTGAAAATGTCACAACATGCCCTCCTATGGTGGGAACACCATTGTCAGCATCCACAATAGAAAAAAAGAGCACATGTTACGCATTAGAATGAGGTAAAGGTTTTTCTGACAAGAAAATTCTACCCGGCTAGGTATTAAAGGGAGAAACAAATCCAATGGTAGTGCCTTAGACATTGTAAAGAGAAAATTGTCCAAGATTACACTGCTAAGTTCCAAAAGCAGGTTGTCCTACTGAGTATTTTGGAAGATGAACCCCATCATGGTTATCAAAATGGTAAACCTATGTGATTACCTTTTTAATTTTTTTGCCTAAAGTAAGGCCTCAAACCAAAATTATGAGTTTAGTTTCACTACTTTTTGCATGATGAATTTCTAAGACATAGGTAAGATTCAACCCATCCCATCCATCACTATGCCATTGCAACAATGCACTCTATCCCTCTCATGTCTCTACAATTACAAATTTGATTATTGCACAAACTTCTGAGTTTCATGAAGATTCGAGTTGTCTTATGTTATGCTTCTTATATGATCTAGACACAAGAATACTTGCATGGCCATCTATAGATAGAGACATTTAGAATGCTTTGAATCCTAGCAGACCATGTTTGCACACACAATTATCTCTCAAGATTGTTGCAGACCTATGAAATTTTGTCCTTGGTAGTGAGTGAGGCTTATCAGTGACATCTTGTTAAGCTTTTCAATTTCCACCAATATAAATATCAACACAATGAAACATGTGTTTGAAGATAAAATCATATTTCACCATTAGAATAGTGGTTACATAGGATTGGCCCCATTTCTACAAGCATTCTTAACTCATGCCCTTGAAGGAAACCAGTAGGGAGACACCTGCAAACACACAATGAATTTTTAGTTCATTATTAGAATTATTGTTAATAATATTGTTACATGAATTATTAAATTTGCAACTTTATATGCTCTTCTCTGTGTTTACCTTGTAGGCATGATGGTGGCTTTGTTGAGTGAACACACAAACATTCTGACACATGTAGATATATAGGACATGGTGCCAATGACAACACCCTTATATATGTGAAAGAATATAGTTTTACTCATGGGCACTCTAGTATTTATATAAGTGCTATTGTTGATCCATGGTATTAATACAAGTTTTCGATCATGGGTGAACAGCTATGAACTTCGAAAGTATGCAATAATGGATTGCTATAGTAATTTTAAAATAACCAATGGGAGAACTCAACATGGAAGTCGATTTGAATGAATTGATTGTTTAAGTTACCAAAGACACCTTCAGAACATTTGTCTTTTGACCTAAACCCATCCTTCATGCCTTGGATATACCTTAATAGTGGAATCATTATTGCAACAACTAAATAAGAAAGATATGAGTACATTTCAAAGTTATCACATGCCGAGGCAAATTTGTGTGGATTGGGGCATTTTTGTGATTGCTTGGGTGATTATATCATTATTGGGTGTTTTTCTCCCTTGCCTAGGGCAAGTATTGAAGTGACTAGGGCATCTTTATCATCATTAGACGAATTTTGAAGTGTCTAGGGCAAGTAATGAAGTGCCTGGGAAAATATGGAAGTGGACGGCGGCATTTTTATCTTCATTGTGAGAATATTGAAGTGCCTGGGGCAAATATTGAAGTGTCTGGGCATTTTTATCATCGTTGGGATAATTTTGAAGTGGCCGAGGAAAGTATGGAAGTGCATGGGGCGTTTCTATCATCATTGGGTCAATGTAGAAGTGTATGGGACAAGTATTGAAGTGCCTGGGTGCAATTTTGAAGTGCGTGGGGAAAATATTGAAGTGTATGGGCGTTTTTATCATCGTTGGGAGAATTTTGAAGTGCCTAAGGCAAGTATTGAAGTGCATGGGGTGTTTCTATCATCATTGGTTCAATTGAGAAGTGCATGGTGCATGTATTGAAGTGCCTAGGGGGGATTTTGAAGTGCTTGGGGAAAATATTGAAGTGCATGGGGAGTTTTTATCATCCTTGGGATAATTTAGAAGTGCATGGGGAAATATTGAAGTGCTTAGGGCATTTTTATCATCTTTCGAAGAATTTTGAAGTGCCCGGGGCAAGTATTGAAGTGCATGGGGCATTTTTCTTGTCACTTGGTGAATTTAGAAGTAAATGGGGCATTTTTCTCATCACTAGGTGAATTTAGATGTGCCTGGGGTTGTTGTTTATCAATATATGGATGCTTTATAGTGTTGGGACGTTTTAAAACAGTGATGGGCAAATTTATCACTTGCCGAGGTAAATTTGTGTGGATTGAGGCATTTTTGTGATTGCCTAGGTGATTATATCATTGTCGAGTGTTTTTCTCCCTTGCCTAGGGAAAGTATTGAAGTGCCCAGGGTATCTTTATCATCATTGGAAGAATTTTGAAGTGTCTAGGGCAAGTAATGAAGTGCTTGGGTAAACATGGAAGTGGATGGGGGCATTTTTATCTTCGCCATGAGAATTTTGAAGTGCCTGGGGAAAATATTGAAGTGTATGGGTGTTTTTATCATCGTTGGGAGAATTTTGAAGTGGCCGAGGAAAGTATTGAAGTGCACAGGGCATTTTTCTCATCACTGGTTGAATTTAGAAGTGCATGGAGCAAGTATTGAAGTGCCTTGGGGGAATTTTGAAGTGCTTGGGGAAAATATTGAAGTGCGTGGGGAGTTTTTATCATCCTTGGGAGAATTTTGAAGTGCCTGGGAAAATATTGAAGTGCTTAGGGAATTTTTATCATCTTTCGGAGAATTTTGAAGTGCTTGGGGCAAGTATTGAAGTACATGGGGCGTTTTTCTTGTCACTTGGTGAATTTAGAAGTGCATGGGGCATTTTTCTCATCACTAGGTGAATTTAGAAGTGCCTACGATTGTTGTTTATCAATGTATGGATGCTTTTATAGTGTTCGGATGTTTTAAAACACTGATGCGCAAAGTTTTCACTTGTCGAGGTAAATTTGTGTGGATTGAGGCATTTTTTGTGATTGCCTGGGTGATTATATCATTGTCAGGTGCTTTTCTCCCTTGCCTAGGGCATCTTTATCATCATTGGATGGATTTTGAAGTGTCTAGGGAAATTAATGAAGTTCCTAGGAAAACATGGAAGCGGATGGGGGCATTTTAATCTTCGCCGCGAGAATTTTGAAGTGCCTAGGGAAAATATTGAAGTGTATGGGTGTTTTTATCATCGTTGGGAGAATTTCGAAGTGGTCGAGGAAAGTATTGAAGTGCGCATGGCATTTTTTTCATCACTGGGTGAATTTAGAAGTGCATGGAGCAAGTATTGAAGTGCCTTGGGGGAATTTTGAAGTGCTTGGGGAAAATATTGAAGTGCATGGGGAGTTTTATCATCCTTGGGAGAATTTTGAAGTGCCTCGAAAAATACTGAAGTGCTTAGGGAATTTTTATCATCTCAGGGAGAATTTTGAAGTGTAAGTGCCCAAAGCAAGTATTGAAGTGCCTGGGGCATTTTTCTCCTCACTGGGTGAATTTAGAATTGCATGGGGTGTTTTTCTCATCACCGACTGGATTTAGAAGTGCATGGGGCGTTTTTCTCATCACCAGGTGGATTTAAAAGTGCATGGTGCATTTTTCTCATCACTGGGTGAATTTAGAAGTGGATGAGGGTGTTTTTATCTTCACTGCAAGAATTTTGAAGTGCCTGGGGGAAATATTGAAGTGTATGGTTGTTTTTATCATCGTTAGAAGAATTTTGAAGTGGTTGAGGCAAGTATTGAAGTGCATGGGGCATTTCTACCATCATTGGTTCAATTTAGAAGTGCATGTGGCAAGTATTGAAGTGACTTGGGGGAATTTTGAAGTGCTTTGAGAAAATATTGAAGTGCATGGGGATTTTTTATCATCCTTGGGAGAATTTAGAAGTGCCTCGAAAAATATGGAATTTCTTAGGGCAATTTTACCATCTTTCGAAGAATTTTGACGTGCTTGAGGAAAGTATTTAAGTGCCCGGGGCGTTTTTCTCATCACTAGGTGAATTTAGAAGTGCATGAGGCATTTTTCTCATCACCAGGTGAATTTAGAAGTGCATGGGTTGTTTTTCTCCTCATTGCGTGAATTTAGAAGTGCTTGGGGTTGTTATTGATCAATGTATGAATGCTTTTATAGTGTTGGGACGTTTTAAAATAGTGATGGGCAAAGTTATCACTTGTTGGGGCAAATTTGTGTGGATTAACGCATTTTTGTGATTGCTTGGGTGATTATATCATTGTCGGGTGTTTTTCTCCCTTGCTTAGGGAAACTATTGAAGTGCATAGGGCATCTTTATCATCATTGGATGAATTTTGAAGTGTCTAGGGAAATTAATGAAGTGCTTGGGGAAAGTAATAAAGTGCTCGGGAAATCACGGAAGTGGATGGGGGCGTTTTTATCTTTGCTGGGAGAATTTTGAAGTGTTTGGGGAAAATATTGAAGTGCTTGGGGAAAATATTGAAGTGTCCAGGTGTTTTTATCATCGTTGGGAGAATTTTGAAGTGGTCGAGGCAAGTATTGAAGTACATGGTGCATTTCTATCATCATTGGGTCAATTTAGAAGTGTATGGGGATTTTTTTATCATCCTTGGGAGAATTTAGAAGTGCCTGGGAAAATATTGAAGTGCTTAGGGCAATTTTATCATCTTTGGGAGAATTTTGAAGTGCCTAGGGCAAGTATTGAAGTGTCTAGGCCGTTTTTTTCATCACTGGGTGAATTTAGAAGTGCATGGGGCATTTTTCTCATCACTGGGTGAATTTAGAAGTGCATGGGGCGTTTTTCTCATCACTGGGTGAATTTAGAAGTGCATGGGGCATTATTCTCATTACTGGGTGAATTTAGAAGTGCACGGGGTTGTTATTTATCAATTTATGGATGATTTTATAATGTTGGGACATTTTAAAACAATGATGAGCGAATTTATCACTTGCTGAGGAAAATTTGTGTGGATTGATCCATTTTAAGTATTCACTAAAAAATATGCAACTCTCCTACCATTCGACACCAAAGAGAAGAAATTTTGGTGAGAATATTGGTTGGAAGCTTGGAATTGGTCCAAGAACTATCTCTTTATATAAAGGAAGTGGCATGCTACTAGGATATTCACTTAATTCTATTAGTTTGTTGGCCTGTCAAGATTCATGACCCCACATGTCCATTGGACCATTAAGGGACAAGATAACAAGTAGAGTCCCTACTTGCCCTAAATCTAGTTAGTACAGTTGTGTTTTGTCAACACCTTCTAGTTGTGAGTGATCAAATGTTGCTTGTGAAATGTATAAATAAATCCATCCTCTCCTCATTCATACACTTGTTCATTCGAGAGTCTAGGAGCCGAGAGAGTCCAGATTTGAGCTTTGGTGTATGTTCTTCTATTGCACTACCTTAGTAATCTACATAATCAAAAGTTTGAGTCTTACTGGAAAAAGATTCACCAAATTTTTACTATATTTTATAATCACTGAAAGATTTGCCAAGTTTTTACAATTTTTTATAATTAAGTGAAATATTCGCCAAGATTTTACAATATATAATAATTTAGTGAAAGATTCGCCAAGATTTTACAGCATTATATAATGAAATGAAATATTTGCCAATATATATATATATATATACATATTATATTATTGATAAAATCGCCTTCAAGTTTTCCTATATATTGGGGAGATTCGCCCATTTTTTATACATATAAATTTTGGGGGGGTTCTTAAAATCATCCGTGATAACTATAGCCCTAACCCTCACCCAAACCCTAGCACTAAGCCATCTTCTTCATCCTCACCATCACCATCACCATCACCATCACCGTCACCATCACCATCACCATGATCATCAACATCTTCATCATCACCACCATATCCATCATCATCATTAACTCTAACTCTAACCCTAACCCTAACTCTAACTCTAACTCTAACTCTAACTCTAGGTTCCTCATCAACATCTCCATCATCATCATCTTCTGCATCGTCATCATCTTCATCACCATCACCATCACCATCACCATCACCGTCACCATCACCATCATCATCATCATAAGTGCCCAACGGACAATTTTGCAGAGTTGGCCCCCATGTGCAAAAATTGCACACTGCCTCACTAAGCAAAACCCTAGATTCCAAGATGGACATCCAAGATAGAAACTGGGCCACAGGATCGGAGGAGAGGGGCGCCCTTGGCACTATCCCGGCGTCCTGAATACAACGGAGTCGATGGTTCATCGATCGGAGCCACGGTCATCATTCTATGGCTCATTCCATCTTGCATCCAAAAGGCCTTCAGGGACACCTACTGGATACCTACCAGGGGCATAGAAGTCCAACCGTGTAGCAAAAATGGGTTCCGGGGAGTCGTGTATGTGTGTCTAGGCAGGTTCCAGTTGGGAACACTAGCCATAAGTACCCACTGGACGATTTTCCAAAGTTGAGCCTCATGTGCAAAAATTGCACACTCCCTCACTAAGCAAAACCCTAGTTTCCAACATGGATGTACAAGATGAGGGCGGGGCCACCAGGATGAAGGGGAGGGACACCCCTAGCACTACCCCAGAATGCTAAATCTAACGGATTCAACGGTTCATCGATCTGAGCCACGGTCTTCATTCTATGGCTTGTCCCATCTCGCTGCCAGAAGGCCTTCAGGGACACCTGTTGGATACTTGCCATGGGCGTAGAACTCCAACTGTGCAACAAAAATGGGTTTCAGGGAGTTCTGCAGGTGTGTCTAGGAAGGTTTCGACTGAAAATGCCAGCCACAAGTGGTCGGTGGAATATTTTCCAGAGTTGACCCCTGTGTGCAAAAATTACACACACCCTCACTGAGCAAAACCCTAGTTTCCAAGATGGACGTTCAAGATGAGGGAGGGGCCACCGGGCCAGAGGAGAGGGGCACCCCTAGCACTATCCCGGTGTACTGAATCCAACAGAGTTGATGGTTCGTCGATCGGAGCCACGGTCGTCATTCTATGGCTCGTTCCGTCTCGCATCCAAAAGGCCTACAGGGACACCTATTGGATACCTGTCGGGGGCATAGAAGTCCAACCGTGTAACAAAACCAGGTTCCAGGGAGTTGTGTAGGTGTGTCTAGGTAGGTTCCGATTGGGAACGCTAGCGATAAGTACCCACTGGATGATTTTTAAAAGTTGACCCCAATGTGAGGGACATCCAAAATTGCTCAAGGGGGGCATTTCTTGTCCGGAGGCCCTCGACCGTGCGTGGCCATCGTGGATAGGTCCACTGTGGCCACGTGGACCTATGGGGGTTGACAAAATCCAAGTCTGCTCACCGGTTTGGGTTCTTTGGCCCCAGGGAAAATCCTCCAAGTGTCCCTGAATGACCCTGGGGTGCTCGACTAGAATGCTCGTGGCACCTAGACCGTGGCTCGGTTCGTGAATCCGTCGACTTCGGTGGGTTCGAGATGGCGGGTTTCAGCTAGGGGACCCTTGAAGACCCAGAAGTGGTGCTAACGAGCCATCTCTGGAGCTAGGGTTTTTCTCAGTGATGGCCATTCTAGATTCACTCAAGGGGGGCATTTCTCATCCGAATGCCCCCGGGCATGCGTGGCCACCGTGGATAGGTCCACAATGGCCATGTGGACCTATGGGGGCCGATGGAATCCATGTCTGCTCGTCGGTTTGGGTTCCGTGGCCCCGGGGAAAATCCTCCAGGTGTCCCTGAATGGCCCCGGGGTGCCTGAATAGAATGCCCGTGGCACCCGAAACATGTCTTGATTCACGAATCCATCGACTCCAGCATGTCCAGGATGATAGGTTTCAGCCATGGCACCCCCCACAGTGTTCCCTGAAGACCCGGAAGCAGTGCCAATGAGCCATCTCCGGAGCTAGGCTTTTGTTCAGTGATGGCCATTCCAAATTTCCTCAAGGGGGCCATTTCTTGTTCGGATGCCCCTGGGCATGCATGGCCACTGTGGATAGGTCCACAATGGACATGTGGACCTATGGGAGGTGATGGAATCCAAGTCCTCTCGTTGGGTTGGGTTCTGTGGCCCCGGGGCAAATCCTCCACGTGTCCTTGAATGACCCTAGGGTGCCCGAATAGAATGCCCGTGGCACCCGAACTGTGGCTCGGTTCATGAATCTGTCGATTCCGGTAGATCCAAGATGGCGGGTTTCAGCTACGGGACCCCCCACAGCATCCCCCAAAGACTCGGGAGTGGTGCCAACGAGCCATCTATGGAGCTAGGGTTTTGCTCAGTGATGGCCATTCCAAATTTACTCAAGGGGTCCATTTCTCATCCGGATGACCTCGGGCATGCATGGCGACTGTGGGTAGGTCGATAATGGCAACATGGACCTGTGGGCGCCAACAGAATCCAAGTCTGCTCGCTGGTTTGGGTTCCATGGCCCCGGGGCAAATCCTCCAGGTGTCCCTGAACGACAAAAGGTTGCCCGACTAGAATTCCCGTGGCACCCAGACCGTGGCTTGGTTCATGAATCTGTCGACTCTTGTGGGTCTGGGATGGCGGGTTTCAGCTAGGGGACCCCCCACAGCGTCCCCCGAAGACCCGGAAGCGGTGCCAACGAACCATCTCTGGAGCTAGGGTTTTGCTCAGTGATGGCCATTCCAAATTTGCTCAAGGGGGCCATTTCTTGTCTGGATGCCCCCGGGTGTGTGTGGCCACCGTGGATAGGTCCATAATGGCCATGTGGAACTATGGGAGGCGACGGAATCCAAGTCCTCTCGCCGTGTTGGGTTCTATGGCCCCGGGGCAAATCCTCCAGGTGTTCCTGAACGGCCCCGGGGTACCCAACTAGAATGCCCATGGCACCCGAACTGTGGCTTGGTTTGTGAATCTGTCGACTCTAGCGGGTCCAGGATGGCAGGTTTCAGCTAGGGGACCCCCCACAGCATCCCCTGATGACCCGGAAGCGGTGCCAACGAGCCATCTCTGGATCTATGGTTTTGCTTAGTGATGGCCATTCCAGATTCGCTCAAGGGGACCATTTCTCGTTCGGATGCTCCCAGGCATGCGTGGCCACTGTGGACAGGTCGACAATGGCCACGTGGAGCTGTGGGGGCCGACGAAATCCAAGTCCGCTCACCGGTTTAGGTTTCGTGGCCCCGGGGTGCCTGACTAGAATGCCCGTGGCACCTGGACCATGGCTTGGTTCGTGAATTCATTGACTCCAGTAGGTCCAGGATGGCAGGTTTCAACTAGGGGACCCCCCACAGCATCCCTTGAAGACCCAGAAGTGGTGCCAATGAGCCATCTTTGGAGCTAGGGTTTTTCTCAGTGATGGCCATTCCAAATTTGCTCAAGGGGGCCATTTCTCGTCCGAATGCCCCCAGGCGTGCATGGCCACCGTGGACAGGTCCACAATGGCCACATGGACCTATGGGAGGTGACAAAATCCAAGTCCTCTCACCAGGTTGGGTTCCATTTCCTCGGGGCAAATCCTCCAGGTGTACTTGAACGGCCCCGAGGTGCCCGAATAGAATGCCCGTGGCACCCGAACTGTGGCTTGGTTCATGAATCCATCAACTCTAGCGGGTTCAGGACAGCAGGTTTTAGCTAGGGGACCCCCCACAGCATCCCCCGAAGACCCAGAAATGGTGCCAACGAGCCATCTCTGGAGCTAGGGTTCTGCTCAGTGATAGCCATTCCAAATTCGATCAAGGGGGCCATTTCTCGTCTGGATGCCCTCGGGTGTGCGTGGCCACCGTGGACAGGTCCACAATGGCCACGTGGAGCTGTGGGGGCCAACAGAATCCAATTCCGCTCGCCAGTTTGGGTTCCGTGGCCCCGGGGCAAATCCTCCAGGTGTCCCTGAATAGCCCTAGGGTGCCCGACTAGAATGCCCGTGGCACCTAGACTATGGCTCGGTTCACAAATCCTTCAACACCGGAGGGTCCGGGACAACGGAGCAAATGCCCAAAGTGTCCCTGAACAGCCTCGGGGTGCCTGACTAGAATTCCCATAGCACCCGAAGGCCATTCCAGATTTGCTCAAGGGGGCCATTTCTCATCCGGAGGCAGAAGAAGATCAATTTTCAACAAAAGAATGTAGTTAGCAGAAGAAGATTAATTTTCAACAAAACAATGTAGTTATTACATGTTGAGGCAGCGGTTTCCCATGGAAAATGAGTGTAGGGTTGAACAGAGGAAAGATGTTGGGAAATGGGCTATTACATTGGCTTTTCCGATCGGTGGCTGTAGGTATCTATGCTTTGACGGCTATAGGTATATAAGCTTTTCTTCCGAGGGAAATCATATTTCCATCGAAAAAAAAGCATATATACCTACAACCACCATATTTCCTTCTGTAAACCGCTTTCCCATCGGAAAAGCTAATGTAATAGCCCATTTCCCAACATATTTCCTCTGCTAAACCCTACACTCGTTTTCCATGGGAAACCGCTACCTCCACATGTAATAACTACATTGTTTTGTCAAAAATTGATCTTCTTCTGCTAACTACATTGTTTTGTTGAAAATTGATCTTCTTCTGCCTCCGGATGAGAAATGGCCCCCTTGAGCGAATCTGGAATGGCCTTCACTGAGAAAAACACTAGCTCCGGGGATGGCCCATTGGCACCGCTTCTGGGTCTTCAGGGCATGCTGTGGGGTGTCCCCTAGCTGAAACACACCATCCTGGACCCGCCGGAGTCGATGAATTCATGAATCGAGCCACGGTCCGGGTGCTACAGGCATTCTGGTTGGGAACCCCTAGGCCGCTTAGGAACACCTAAAGGATTTGCCTCGGTGCCATAGAAACCAAACCGGTGAGTGGACTTGGATTCCGTTAGCCCCCACAGGTCCATGTGGCCATTGTGGACCTATCCACGGTGGTCATGCATGCCCGGGGGCCTCCAGACGAGAAATGGCCCCCTTGAGCGAATATGGAATGGCCATCACTAAGAAAAACCCTAGCTTCGGAGATGGCTCATTGGCACTACTTCCAGGTCTTCGGGGGACGTTGTGGGGGGTCCCATAACTGAAACCCATTAGAGTCGACGGATTCATGAACCGAGCCATGGTCTGGGTGCCACGGGTATTCTAGTCGGGCACCCTGGGGCCGTTCAGGGACACTTGGAGGATTTTCCCTAGGGCCACGGAACCCAAAACGATAAGTGGACTTGGATTTCATCAGCCCTTATAGGTCCACGTGGCCATTGTGGACCTGTCCACGGTGGCCATGCACGCTCGGGGGCATCCGGATGAGAAATGGTCCCCTTGAGAAAATCTGGAATGGCCATCACTAAGCAAAACCATAGCTTCGGAGATGGCTCATTGGCACCACTTCTGGGTCTTTGGGGGATGCTGTGGGGGGTCCCCTAGCTGAAACTCAACATCCCGGACCCATCGAAGTCGATGGATTCACAAACTGAGCCACGGTCCGGGTTCCACGGGCATTCTAGTCAGGCACCCCGGAGCCGTTCAGGGACACCTGGAGGATTTGCCCCGGGGCCACGGAACCCAAACCGGCAAGCAGACTTGGATTTCGTCGGCCCCCACAGGTCCACATGGCCACAGTGGACCTATCCATAGTGGCCACGCATGCCCTGGGGCCTCTGGACAAGAAATAGCCCCCTTGAGCAAATTTGGATGGCCATCACATTGGGGTGAACTTTGGAAAATCGTCCAACGGGTACTTATGGCTAGTGTTCCCAACTGAAACCTACCTAGACACACCTACACGACTCCCCGAAACTTGGTTTTGCTGCACGGTTGGACTTCTATGCCCCCGGCAGGTATCCAATAGGTGTCCTTGAAGGCCTTTTGGATGCGAGACAGAACGAGCCATAAAATGACGACTATGGCTCCGATCAACAAACCATCGACTCCGTTGGATTTAGGATGCTGAGATAGTGCTAGGGGTGTCCCTCTCCTCAGTTCCTGTTGCCCTGGTGCCATCTTGAACGTCCATCTTGGAAACTAGGGTTTCGCTTAGTGAGGGAGTGTGCAATTTTTGCACATGGGGGTCAACTCTGGAAAATCACCCACCGGGCACTTGTGGCTAGAGTTTCTAGCTAGAAGCTACCTAGACACACTTGTAGGACTCCCTGGAGCCCAATTTTGCTGCATGGTTGGACTTCTATACCCCCGGCAGGTATCCAGCAAGTGTCCCTGAAGGCCTTTTGGATGTGAGACAGAACGAGCCATAGAATGACGACCATGGCTCCAATCAATGAACCATCAACTTCGTTGGATTCAGGACACTGAGATAGTGCTAGGGGTGCCCCTCTCCTCTAGTCCTGTGGCCCTGGTGCCATCTTGTACGTCCATCTTGGAAACTAGGGTTTTGCTTAGTGAGGGAGTGTGCACTTTTTGCAAATGGGGGCAACTCTGGAAAATCACCCACCAGGCACTTGTGGCTAGCGTTCCTAGCTGGAACCTACCTAGACACACCTGCAGGACTCTTCGGAGCCCATTTTTGCTGCACGGTTGGACTTCTATGCCCCCGGCAGGTGTCCCTGAAGGCCTTTTGGATGCGAGATGGAACGAGCCATAGAATGAGGATCGTGGCTCCGATCGACGAACCGTCGAATCCATTGGATTCAGGACACCGGGATAGTGCCAAGGGCACCCCTCTCCTTAGGTCTCATTTCCCGATGCCATCTTGAACGTCCATATTGGAAACTAGGATTTTTCTTAGTGAGGGAGTGTGCAATTTTTGCACACGGGGGTCAACTCTGGAAAATCACCCACCGGGAACTTGTGGCTAGCATTCTTGGTCGGAACCTACCTAGACACACCTGCAGTACTTCCCGAAGCCCGGTTTTGCTGCATGGTTGGACTTCTATGCGCCCGACAGGTATCCAGCAGGTGTCCGTGAAGGCCTTTTGGATGCGAGACGAAACGAGCCATAGAATGACAACCATGGCTCCAATCGATGAACTGTCAAATCCGTTGGATTTAGGATGCTGGGATAGTGCTAGTGGTACCCCTCTCCTCCAGTCCCGTGGCACCAGTTCCATCTTGTACATCCATCTTGGAAACTAGGGTTTTGCTTAGTGAGGGAGTGTGCAATTTTTGCACACGGGGGTCAACTCTGCAAAATCATCCACCAGGCACTTACAGCCAGCGTTCCCAGATGGAACCTACCTAGACACACCTGTAGGACTCCCCAGAGCCCGGTTTTGCTGCACAATTGGACTTCTATGCCCCCGACAGGTATCCAGCAGGTATCCTTGAATGCCTTTTGGAAGCGAGATGGAACGAGCCATAGAATGACAACCATGGCTTCGATCGATGAACTGTCGACTCTATTGGATTTAGGATGTTGGGATAGTGCGAAGGGTGCCCCACTCCTCTGGTCCTATGGCCTAGATGCCATCTTGTATGTCCATCTTGGAAGCTAGGGTTTTGCTCAGTGAGGGAGTGTGCAATTTTTGCACACGGGGGATAACTCTGCAATGGTGATGGTGGCAGTGATGGTGATGGTAACGGTGATGGTGATGGTGATGGTGATGATGAAGAAGATGGATTAGTGCTAGGGTTTGGGTGAGGGTTGGGGCTAGAGTTATAGAAGGAAATTGAATTAGGGTTAGAGTTAGAGTTAATGATGATGATGAAGATGGTGGCGATGATGAAGACATTGACGATGGTGGCGATGATGAAGACGTTGACGATGGTGGTGATGGTGATGGTGATGATGAAGAAGATGATGATGATGGAGATGTTGATGAGGATCCTAGAGATGATGTTGGTGATGATGATGACAAGTCCCTCTAAGTGGTTATCTATGATGATGACAAGTCCCTCTCAAGAATAGATCTCAAAAATACCACCCTTGAAACCTTATGAGAACTCCCTACCCCAAGTGGAATACCCTTCTATCCATACATAGATTCCTAGAAGGTTTCATCTACCAAGTTAAATTTTCAAGACCATTGTAATAGACTATGTACTTCAAAAAATTTCCTAAAACCTAGGTAATTCTAATCTTGAGAACCTATCAAAACCACTATCTTCAAATGCTACAAACATAAATAGATATATTTAAGAAAATACTAACTCAATTTACTCAAATTTGATCCAAATCACATCACCATTTTATTCAACATAAAAGAGAAGCATGGAACAGTTTAATACATATAGGAAAAATAAAAAACATAGGCAAAGACATGTATGTATGTATGTATCAACAAAAAATGCATGTACCAATGAAATAACATAAAACTACACATACCTCGATGTAGAACATAACATTGTTAGGAACCTATGTCAACCCTCCTCTTTACTATGTTAGTATATTGTTGTTGGACGCATATGCTTTGTAAGTCGTCCCGTAGTATTATATGTCCCATGGTTTTGACTCATAGTATTGGGCATAGACTTAGTATATAAGTGTGTGTTGAGGTCATTGAAGGCACCGTGAAGTTAATTGTATTAAGCTTGCTCAAAGGAGGTTGCCCCCTCGAAAGGGCCCATGATCAATGTAAAAGTGATTCCGTTCTATTATTTCTGATATCTCATGTATTTGCATTAATTAATTATTGCAGGTTCAACACATCTGTTATCAGAGCACTTTCTTGGGCCCGCTGGGTGAAATTTCTGCCAAATTTTTTTTTGCATCTGTTGCAGGTTCGGATTTGGGAATAATTCCTATCCGCTTAACTATGGGAAGTACTTGGGCATAAGCCTTAAAACTCATTGTGAGGAGTACCACAGGAACCCCGAAGTAGCTAGCCCATTGAGAGGACCTGCCAGCAAAAAGGGCAACGACCCCTACCTGATTGACTTGTTCCCACCCGTGAGGTAAACCAAGAGCTATCGTTTGTGGCAAAGCAGTTATCAGTTTTACCTTAGCCGTGGAGTGAGGGGTACTACCCCAATACGCAAGCCGTCAAACAGCACTGGTGGTCGAGTGAAACCCCTGAACTGTTAGGAAGCCGCACATACCTGGGGTCCATATCTATTTTCAGTTGAACTGTTGTCGATCACTTCCGCTCCAGATCAAGCTATTTCAGATCTATTCTGAAAGTTGTTCCAGATCCAATCGCCGTTTCATATCCAGCCATTTCTGATCCCTTCCGCGTCGTTGCAGATCCATCTATTGCGGATCCCTTCCGCACTACTGTTGCCGATCCATTTCTGAAAAAAATAAATAAATAAAATAAAATAAAATTCAGGTTTTTCTCCATATCTCCCTTGTTTTCACTCTGTTTCCCTTGAAATTTTTGGGGAACCCCTGTCATTCCATTCTGCATCTTTCATTCCTGAGGACCCTATCCCCAATTCCCCTTCCCAAAGCCTAAAATCCCACATTTGTCTATTTTTAGGGTTTGCCATAACTTCCTCAGATTTCACCCAATCACCTTCAAATTTTACCACAGAATTCCTTTCTAAATTCTGCTTCTTTGTCCCTCTCTGCCAAATTTTCTCATTCTATCACCCCGCTTCTAAAATCCCCCTTTTTTGCTTTCTTGTCCTTTCGATAGTGTCCAAAATCTAGTCAAACCCCAATTACCCATCAGATTGTTTCCCCAATCCAAATTTCCCTTTACTAAATCAGCTTTTGTTTTTGTTTTTCTACCCATTCCACAAAAAAAAAAAAAAAAACCTGGTTATGGTTGTCACCCGTGTAGGAGCAAACACCATGGAGGAAGCACTTGCAGCCATCCAAATCAAACTCCAAGATCTGGACGAAAAATTTCTTAGCCTCCATCTTCAGCATTCAGCCATGAGCAATAACCGATAGCTAGAATATTTTGCAGCCACCGGGTTCTCTTCTTCCAGCAATTTTCGTGGGCCGAAGCTTGATTTTCCTCGCTTCAATGGTACTGATCCGACTGGATGGATATACCAAGCAGAACAATATTTCAGTCTGCATAATACTTTTGATGTCCAGAAAGTTCCACTTGCATCCTTTCATTTGGAACAGGAAGCCCTTCAATGGTACTGTTGGTACATCAAAGATCATCTCGAGCCAAACTGGACAGATTTTTGCCAACTCATTTTGCCACGATTTGGTCCTAGTGCTTTTGATGATTTAACAGGAGCACTCACTAAACTTCACCAAATTGGCACAGTGAGAGAGTATCAGACAGAATTTGAGAAATTGGTCAATCACACAGAAGGATTGTCTGATGAATTCTACAGGTGTTGTTTTATCAGTGGTCTCAAGGATGAAATCCGCATAGAGGTCAAAATGTTTTGTACCAACACAATGATGGAAGTCCTAGGGTTGGCTAAGCTGGTCGAGGACAAGATTGCAGCTCAACAACGCTCCAAACCCACCTTTGTTCCCTTCAGAAATATGGGTTCCCAATGACCTCCCATCACGCCTTCTCCTCAACCAACTCCTATCAAGCATTTGTCTGAAATCGAAATGCAGGCACACCGAGAAAAAGGGCTTTGCTATAATTGTGATGAGAAATTCACTCAGGGACATAGATGTGTTCAACAAAAGCTCTATCTCTTGGATCTGGATTCTCCGCCTGCCTTAGAACTTGGCGAAGAAGCTACAGATACAGTAGATGATCAGGTCGACATTCAACACCTGCCTATTGACACCCCATCTCAGGACCACCCACCCGAAATCTCTCTCCATGCTGTAACCGGTGTCACCACCCCACAAATAATGCGGGTCAGGGGATACTTCAAGAAGCTCCCTCTTACCATACTCATTGATTCTAGTAGCACTCATAATTTCATTGACCCTCGGATTGCCAGACAAGCTGATTGTTTTGTCCATCCTTGCTCCAACTTTGAAGTCATGGTTGCCAATGGGGGCACCTTACCTTGCAAGGGGAAGTGTCACAATGTGTGTATCTCTATGGAAGATTATAACCTACGCTCTAACATGTTTGCCTTGTCCTTAGGAGGATGTGGTGTGGTTTTGGGCGTTCAATGGTTACGCACACTTGGCTCCATCTTATGGGATTTTGCTGAACTTTGGATGCACTTTAAAGTCAATAGGGAACAACACAAATTTATGGGCTTACAACCAGGGTCTCTCTGCATCATCAGTTCACATCTTCTGGAAAAAATCCTTAAGAAGAATTCACATGGTGTCATCGCTCATCTCAATTCCATTCAGATGCACCCATCAACAGTCTCCACTACTTCCTTGGATAGATATGCAGGTATCTTTGCTGAACCAATGCGCTTGCTACCTTCAAGAGACCTTTCCGGTAAGAATTTAGCCACATCTACCTCTCGGCAGGAAATGATGGCTATTTTGCATGCAGTACAGAAGTGGCAACCATACCTATTAGGGAATTATTTCTGCATCAAGACTGCTCTCCCGAGTCTGGAAAATTTTCTGCAACAATGGGTCTCCCCCCAACACACCTGAAATGGGTTATCCAACTCATGGGTTATCCCTATGTGATCACTTACAAGAAGGGTAAGGAGAATGTGGTGGAAGATGCTCCTTCTTGCACAATTGATAACCCAGTTTCTCTTATAGCTCTTTCTCTGCTTGTTCCAAATTGGTTGCAATATGTTCAACAGGGCTCTCTCTTCTATGAACTCCATGCTTCTTCATCAACAGGGCACTCTGGGTTATGCCAAATGTATGACCAGGAACAATGTAACTTCTTTTGGCAGGGACTAAAAATGACAATTCAGCAGATGGTGGCTGACGATGATACTTTCCAACTCAACAAGGGTGAAATGACACTCCTTTCGGGATTTCTCAAACCCTTGCCCATCCCTACACAGCTTTGGCCAGCTATTTCTATGGATTTCCTAGCAGCGCTCTGGTTGTACAATACCACATCTCAAAGGACACCATATGAAGCAATATATGGAAAAACACCGCCAATTCTTCTTCCATACACCCTTAGTAGCTCCCCAGTTCAGGAAATTGACTCGGTTCTTCGAAACCGTGATTAGATTCTTCTCATTCTGCAGGACAATCTTGACATGGCCAGAATTCGCCTGAAACAACAAGCCGATCAGCACCGTTCTGAGCGCATTTTCCACGCAGCTGACAGGGTTCTTCTTCATCTACAGTATTCCAATCAATCCTCCTTGACACTCCAAAGGCGTCAATGGCCTGAAATGCAACCCGAGGATGCTACCGGGGAACCACTCCTTCAGCTTCTGCAGCAATTTCTCCAACCAAAGCTTTGAGGACAAAGCTTTTTCTAAGGGAGAGGGAATGTTAGGAACCTATGTCAACCCTCCTCTTTACTATGTTAGTATATTGTTGTTGGACGCATATGCTTTGTAAGTTGTCCCGTAGTATTTGTTGATCCGTAGTTTATATTAGCCCATAGTATTGACCCATAGTATTGGACGCATATGCTTTGTAAGTCGTCCCGTAGTATTATATGTCCCATGGTTTTGACTCATAGTATTGGGCATAGAATTAGTATATAAGTGTGTTGAGGTCATTGAAGGAACTGTGAAGTTAATTGTATTGAGCTTGCTCAAAGGAGGTTTCCCCCTCGAAGTGGCCCGTGATCAATATAAAAGTGATTATGTTCTATTATTTCTGATATCTCGTGTATTTGCATATTGCATTTTCATCACAAACATTCTTTGATGCAATTCTTTCTCTTATGTAAAGTTGACTGGCCTCATTCAATAAATCCATCTGGATCCTCTCTGTTGCTAATTGTCTCCATCAATCTCTCGTGCTCTGAATGAGGCAGGTAGTAGCGTACCTTGGTTGAGCTCTTGCTTTACATTATCTGAAGATGGATTTTTGTGCCAACGATCGAGTTTGTGAAATGATACACCACTGAACCTGGTCTATAATCCATGAATACATGCCCGCTAGTCTTTCTTGACTTCCCATCTAGTGTAAGATATTCCCCCTTAACCACCATTGAGCCAGTGGGAAATTCAATTCCTCCATCATCGATTAATGATCCGTAGAGGGTTCTCTTACCTTGGATGCATCATGCCAACCAATAATCCACACCCCATTCATTGTCTTTTGGTGCAACAACTGCGTAGATGTGTCCTGGTTGTACAAGATCTGAGATATGGTCGTAGTCTGTAGAAATCGCTGATTGGTTCTCCTCTAACTGGGTTGTTTCAACAACTGCACATTGGTCTACTGCAAGTGACACACGATCCCATTCTTCAACCCAGTCCATGCATTCGCATTCATCCCATTCACCGCTGCTGAAAGGGTTGCAAAAGCATGCAAGCTTTCATGTCCATATTTCAAATAAGTGGTTGTTTGAGCTTCGAACTGAATGAAATCCACGTGTTCCTTATACTATGCCGCAACTATAGGAACGCGATCAATCTATGTCAACCACTAGCCAAAAATTTCTCGCCACACGTCCTGCCATCAATGATGTTTGTTGATCTCTTGCTCGTTCTAACATTGTTGCGGAGCACCATTGAACTATGGATTCTGCATCTCGGATATGAGGTTCCCTATCAAACCTCATCTCTTCCCTTCGTAGTGCGGTCTTGATGCATGCACCGGCCCCATCATGCTCGCCTTTGCCATGCCCAGTCTCAAAATAGTTCCAGATATGCGACACATTGCAAGTCTTATGCAAAGTACTCATCCATTGGAATACTTGGGCATTTTTCAACTAGCCCACACAACCATCTGACCATATCCAATGCCGATCCATCTGTATATCTCTCTCCTTCAACTGATCATAGAAAATTCAAAAACAATGTTGCACATAATGCAGATCATGGGTTCTATCATCACTTATGTAAAAGTTTGTCTCCTTCAGTATTATCCTCTTGTCATTGCTGCTCTCTGGCCCATGCCTATACATAATATGTACCATGATGCTGACTTGGTCTGAATGGTAGTATTGACTCTGGATTTCATTTTGTGGCTGAAGGGTGTAATTTTCTACAAAATTCACAATTGACACTATGGTTCCAACGGGAAATGTGTCCCTGCATTTTCTGTACTACTCATCTTGCCATCGCGCTACATGCACATGTTGAACATACTGCTCGGTTTTCTCATAGAATTCCGTCAAGAAGTCACATACCGGTACCTGTTACCATGGAAACAAGGGAAATATTACAATTTGGCCTTTGGAAAAAATATATATGCCATAAATTGAACGTGTAATATGAAAAATATGCAATATTCATTTGTACCTGTGACTTTACCAATGCAATCTTTTTACATTCTCTAACACTGTCTAATTTATAGGTCACGTACTTGAAGCTCTGCATCTCCACACCCATCATGCCAAATTCCGTGTCCTTGCTTTCATGAATGCAACAGTTCAAAAGAGAAAACCCACTGCACATAGAACATGTCCCATATAGACACGATTTTTTATAATACTTTTTTCCTTCGGGCCTTGGACACATGATGTTGTGGATAAAGTCTCTTGATGCATTCGGTGGTAGTATGGATTCAATGCAGCCCTGCACAATGTTAGTATGCAAATCACAAAATATATGTTTATATGTGTCATAATAATATTCATATTCTACGTGGTATCTACAACAACAAGTGTTCCGATCAATGCATATATGAACGTACCATGGTTTTCATTTCTTAAAGGACCTTTGGCCAAGGTTCAATTGTGTGTGCTCGTTCCTGAATCTCTCATAGAGTTCAGTCTATGTAGTGTCAAGGAAGTGTTTAACATGGGGCTCAGGTTCAGTAGAACCTTTTCTCAGTTTTAGCACATCTCTTTGGTTTGATGAAGGTCTAGTATGATCATGCAAAAAAATTTGTACTAACTCCTTAACAACATCAATTAGCTTCCTATCTGCACGAGGCAACCTACCAACTAAAGCCCAACAATCGTTTCCACCCGGAGTGTCAAGATTTTCTCTTATAACAGAGTACTTTTTAATAGTTTTTCTATTTAATTTGAGTATGTGAGAAGTGTGTGATAGCAGGAGATGTTGTCTTGTGGACTTGCTTACAACTGATTTCGCTAAAACACGATGAGCCGCACAAAGATATTTTGTACGAGACTTCTTCCCAATCGCATTAAATGCAGATTGGAGATTTCTAACAATATGACTGTTGGCCTCTAAACTTTTAACCATCTTTATTCCCAAAATTCTCCTAACAACAACTAAAGAATGTGACTTTAACAAACATAGCAATAATTGACATTTACCTGCATCACCTTTGGATTCCAAATATTCTTTCACAATTTTGTTGCATTGCCATTCGATAGTTCGCTTTGGCAACTTTCCTTCAAGCCCCAACATAGCACTCTCATCCACATGAATACATCTAGGAGTTCTTCTTCTTGCACTGGACAATCGAGGTAGGGAGGGTGGACATGAGACATGAATACTGGAGCTTGTTTATTGTGGTGCTTTGTTCATAGATTGGGCCATAATGGGAGTGTGGTCGACAGGGTTGTGGTCTTCTTGGGGAGATTGAAAATTAAGCAAGGCTTATATGTCCATCTCTACAGATGCAGCATCTCCCAAAATTCTTGTGTCATGAGGAACTTCAGAATGACTCATTGATTGATTATTGGTTGAAGATTGTGTTGATGTTGGAATTTGAGTTGGGTCCGTTGGACGCGACCGCTTTACCTGTGGTTCCGAACAAGAGGTTGTCATGTCAACAACTGTGTTAGGATCAGTGGCAGGATCTAAGGAAATGATAGGACCATGTCTCAATCTTTCCATTCCCAACCTGGCCTTTTCTCTTAAGTCATTGACCTTTTCAATGGGCAGATTCCTTCTATTTTTTTTTTTTTGCATTTCGTGAGTTTCCCATCTCCAAAAGTCTCTTTAACAGAACTATCAGGCCTACCCCTGCAAAAGAAACAACAAATAAGATATTAGTGCCATTATACAATGAACCTGACACATTGCAACATAGCTTACCACTTTACAAATTAACATATACAACTACAGACTATGTTGGTTTATTTGTGTTCAAATAAACATCATTATCCCTTACAAATCCAATCAATATATATGATGTTTGGTCAAGTGTAGAGAGGAGAAACTAGTGTCTTTCCTGGCCATGAATTCATAAAAATTATGGTAGTAACACCCTACAACAGAGATGGCTAGAGATGCCTTGGGAATAATTTGATAGTTTTTCTACATCAAATAAGGTAACCTTAATTAATTACATTTTTTGCTTTCTCCCTTAATGTTATCAATTCTAGGACTTTGCACCTAGTTTGATTGCTTTGTCTTCCTAGTGGAATGGTATATCCTTCCATTTGAGGCAATGTCCTTTACCATCGTAAATTACTAGGTTATATAACACATTAAGGAGTTGAAGAAACAACAACAAACTATTTCCTTATATCTATAAACCTTGAGATGATAGAATGTGGTTTTGAGTTTAAAATACCCATGGTTGAATTCAACAATGCATCACAATAGAATGAATGTATACCTTGTTTTGTGCAAAACCTTTAGGAGGATGCAAAGGTTTCTAACAAAGATCATGGTCTTGGGAAGGGTGATTAGGAGAAATATAATTTGACCTTTCAATGTGCAATATATAGGGTGCGGAGGTGTTGGAGAGTGGGGAACTAGGGACTATACCAACAATCATCATGTTGAATAGAGCATGAAGTGGGGAAGTCTTGGTTTTTGGAAAAAAAATCATTGTTAGAGGTGAGGGGATATTGTAAGGATGGTAAATATGGATGAAAATTATCATATTTGGATTCATAGAGAAAGGAAAGGTGCATATACTTACAGATATCCTCATTCCATACAATGGTATTGAATAAGAGATGAGAGAGTTGAGGTTTTGTGGATGAGTTGAAGTGATATTTTTAGCTATGTTTAGTGAGTGTGTGGTTTTTTTTGCTAGCATAATATGAGGTGAAAAGAACAAAATTAACTTGGGAACTAATTACACAATGAGGAGGTTGCATATTTCATCTTGTCTAGTGGTCATATGAGTTTTTTTAGATGTGAACTTGGTAAATCTTCTTGTCAAATTCATTGTTGTCTATGCATGGATATTGTTGTGGGAATATGACAAAAACAAAAATGCATGGGCTCATCTCAAATCTTGTGAATGAAAAGACTCATTTACAATTCAACATACCTCTATAGAAATTATCTCCACTTGTAATGGAAACTGGTAGCTTAAATGAATCCACTAGATTCCAAGAACACTGAAGATGTTTGATAGATTCCAAGGGTGATTTTGTGTCCAATAGATCAACCTGTGAGAGCCAATGAGAAACTTGTGAGAGCTTGAAAGCCGCGGAAGAAGTGAAACCCGTGATTTTGGTAGAATTCCTGGGAAACAGAGAGCTCTATTTTTTTTAACTCGTAGCAGAGCCATGCACGCATGTTAAAACACACGCATGCACCCAAACCTGTGCACGCACCCAAACCCATGCACGCGCCCTTGTACAACATATAAACCATTTATTCCCCAATATTTACACCATTTAATGCCAAACCTTCCCCCCACTTCGAAAATATTTGCATAAATTGGACTCAGTGATTAATTTTGAAGGGTGGGTCTTAATTTTTATTGGAAAGGCTTACTCTTTGACACATTTGATAATTTATGGTTGTCTATGCGCCTGGACCCAATTGACATTGTAAGGTGAGGACGCGCATGCATAATAATCCTTATTTATTACTATGCGATGAGGATTTAAAAGGAAGAGGATGTAAAGACATGTTATTTTTATACGTATTTTGATGGTGAGTGTCGAAGAGAAATGTGGTGATAAACCACAATTCCTGAGCCAAAACTTGTTTTTTTAAATTTTATTAATAAGCATTGTGGTACTTTGGTCCAAATTTTTTTTCTAACTTATTGTTTCTCCATATTGTTTGCCTACTGCCACCTCTCTATATCAATGCATAAAATTAGCCTCTGCTTGGTTTGTGGTTATAGTTGCATGCCATTGAGTGTTGTTTAGAGTTTCTATGAGTCTATGACATTCATGCAATAAATGAAGTCTTTTAGAGGAGGATTCATCAAAGGGGCAAATTGAATTTCATTTTGACAAAACACTTCTTTTGTCAAGATCGAATGCCATGAATGCATCCTCAGCCTACCATGCAAGATCGTGGATATGTTGAAAAGCATTGAACATCATCGAAGAATGAAAACCGATTCCTCGAGATCTTATTGAAACATATTGAGCTCAATTGAATTCCACCTGGGCTTTAATTGAAAATTCTAGACCTCACGCGTCATCAATAACACATAGAATCCATGACACTATCCCTCTACAAGGAGCCTCCTCCTCCTCCTCCTCCTCATCATCATCATAATGATCTTCATCATCGTCAACCTCACCATCATCATCCTCATCATCATCATCCTCGTCATCGTCATCATCCTCGTCATCATCATCATCATCATCATCGTTAATACCCACTTCCTCCTCCTCATCATCATCCTCCTCCTCCTCCTCGACATCATCTTGGTCATCATCAACATCGTCATCATCGTCATCATCATCATCCATCACCTTCTCCATCATCTTCATCATCATCATCATCTTCATCATCATCATCATTATCAATGATGATGATGATGAAGACGATGGAAGATGATGCAGATGAGTACGAAGATGAAGATGATGATGTTGACGAAGACAAATATGATCACCATCATCCTCCTCCTCCTCCTCATCATCATAATCATCTTCATCATCATCATCCTCATCATCATCATCCTTGTCATCATCATCATCCACGCCATCATCATCGTTTCCATAGTCATCATCATTGTTATCCCCCACTTCCTCGTCATCATCCCCATCCTCATCATCATCACCATCATCATCTTGGACATCATCTTCATCATCATCATCACCATCAATGTCAT
>BSBM01000576.1:2770000-2777500 GCA_027924585.1 Larix kaempferi | reverse complement strand
GAAAAATACCCTGTTATCTATGACTGTATATAATTTTTTTAACAAAAATCCACCATTTGAATACCGAACTAGAGGGCTAACGCAAACATATTCATTATATTTTCTTAAAAAAATAACATACCAACCTTAGGAGAACCCCATTTTTTGGGAGTTATACTTAATTTCCATAAACAATATTTATATATTCCGGAAGGTAATATGATTTTCTATGTTTGATCTTCTTGCGCCATATTCCAAAAAGTTGTGTAGGTAGCTCTAATATTGCTTTTTGACGTTCAGATTTCTATTTTTACAGAAGTTCATTGCGATTAACGTGTCATGAGTGGCCAACATTAGCTTGCACCAACCCAAAAACAAATCATATTACAATAATTTGCATTTTAAAATTCAAATATGATAAATAAAGGAAAAGCAAAAATAATATTTATAATATTTTACATTTAAAAATTTAAATAAATACTTTAGACATAATAAACTAAATATTCTAATTGTTAACAATGAAACATGTAATGTAACTAACCTTTTCAATATTTATTATTAATAAATTTAGAATATTCAATTTAAAAGTGGAAAAGCAAATCATATTTATAATATTTTGTATTTTAAAATTTAAATATTATAAAAGTGAAAAAACAAAAATCATATTTACAATATCTTTTATTTCTAAATTCAAAGAAATACTTTGTACATAACAAACTAAATATTCTATAACAATAAAACATGAAATATAATTATGACAATATCTCATACTTACTTGGAGAGAAACCCTATCTAGAAAGCTAAATTTAAATTTTAAATTCTCATGCTTACCTAGAATCAATATATCATACTTACATGGAGAGAAACCCTATCAAGATAGCTAAATTTAAATTTTAAATATCCACTCGAACATGAATCAAATCGTTGTCCACGTCAGAATAGTAAAACCCGGAGATAAAAAAAACCATTTCAAATTTCGAGTAGCCGTTGTATAATGGCATTCGTTGATTATCAATAGAAAAATGAATTAATGGAATGTTTTATGCATGTCTCTTTATGTTCATTTGTTGTATGATAATAGAGATTACCAACATTCATACACAGATTTGATAATCAGAGGGAGGAGCGTCCAAAGTCGTTAGGTATATTCGATTCCCTGTAATCCTTTCTTCCTTGTTTTGATAAGGGTTTCCTTCGATTTTTTAATTTTTGATTTGTGCATTCATGAAATGAGATGCGATTTTGATGAAACAGGGAAATCACTGATTGGTTTGTGTATGCAGCGGGCTGTCTGGCTGCTTGGCTATAGTCATTTCCTTGCCCCACAGAATTTGAAGCTGCCGTGTTTCATGCAGGTCGAGCTCCAGATTACCTTTCACCTTGGCTCTTTCTCTCTGGTTCGGTTTCGGTGCCATGTCTCTCTGTCATTTTCGGGTGCTATAGTATTTTTTTTTTGTCTGGTGGGTTTTATTTTATTGGGGAATGAATGTCCAGGTTATCTGGTTGACTGTGAATGGTACAAGAAGGTATAACTGCTGGACCAGAAATTCCCAGAAGGTTCATATATTTCTATTTTTTATTATGTGAAAGGTATAACAGCTGGACCAGAAATGCCCAGAAAGTATAACTGGTGTGTACCATGCTTTACTCAGTTTTTATTATGTGAAATGTTTGCAGGTGGATCTGGAGATTTAGGCTACTAAATTTGTAATTCTTTGTATTTTAGAATTTATAAGCTACCAGCCGTATTTTAGACTCTACATTAGGCCGTTTCATTTTAATGAATTAGTGTACAAGGTGGCGGTGAATAGTGCGCATGCCTGAAGGAGCATAAGGAATTACATCTCTCTCACAATAGTTTCATTTTTCTTGTAGGGTAGCTTTAGGTTCTACTTTTTTGTCATTTTCTCTGATTTCTTTTGGAATGATGGATTTTATAATTTTGGAAAATGAAAGTTCAGGGTAGCGATGAATGGTACAAGAAATTAGAAGCAGTTTGCCCCAGGCCCAGAAGATGCATAAATTTTAAAGTGAAAAATGCTTTATTGCCATTGGTTTCAGATCTGTTATTTGGTTATTTGGTTTGTTGTGTGTCTGTAGTAATATTAGGGCCTGTCCATATTAGTTGTTCCTTGATTCTGAATGGAACTAGGAACTTTGTCGTGTCTGTAATATGGCTGTGCTTTCTATTATCTGAGCCCACGGATTTCTATAATTATTAAGGGATTTCGGAATGAGTTCCAATTCCAGATGATCATATGACAGCAGAGATGCTCATGAATGGGATTCAACCAGACCCAACTCAGCTTCCAACCAGACCCAAGTCAGCTTTCAGCCCTCCAGTGATAGCTCTAGTTGCTGTGATAGCCAACGCGTTTTTAATAATGACGGACTACATCTATTTTCTCCAGCGCTGCAAACCAGGGTTCTAGAGGATTCGAACCCGGTACGAGGACGAGGTCGTGGTGCAGGATTCCGATGGTTTGGAGAATATTTCGATGGCTTGTGGCCTGGAGGAGGCGGTGATGAAGAGGATTCCAGGAAAGGGGATTTCCTTATCACGCGCGGTCTGTCTTGTGGAGTTTCAAGAAAACTAGAATTTAAGATTTCTTCCAGAATGCTGCTCTTTTCACAACGACTGTATTGACATGTGGTTGAGATTCCATGCGGTCTGTCTACGTTGGATTCGGCCATTAATGCAGCCATTAACTACAATTCCATCCCTGGGAATAGAAAGATTCTAGGTGGAAACATAATGATAGTTTGTCAATATTGATGCTCCCTGGAATGGGATCCAGTGGTTTTTTAAAACACTTTTATTGTTATTGGCTTTCATTTCTGTTGTTATATTGATTGAAAAAGCCTTACTGTTATTGCTATTGGTTTTCAGATCTATTATTTGGTTGTTTGATTTTGATTTTGTGCAGTAATTAATCTCTCTCTGGGTGGAAGCATATAATGCCATCTCCAACTTTTTAACTTTTTAAGGTATGTACATATCATTATCATTATCCGTCTGTCATCTTCTCTTCAACTTCTTAAGGTATGTATATCATTATGTATAACAATTATTTAGTAGTGTCGTAATATTTTTAAGTTTATTTTTGCTAGTTCTTTCCACAGCTTTTCACTCTCACTTTTTCCTATATACACTAATAATTTGGTATATCCACATGTTTAGTCCCATAAATATTCTTAGTAGTATTTTAAGCACATTCATTCTTTCTAATATGATCTTAGCACCCTTATCCCTAACCTTCTTCTATACCGGTGTTCCTACTAATGTGTATATTTCATATTTCTTATTCAGCTTTAAAGCAGAGCACATAGATCTTGTAATGAATGGAAGCATATCCCATTTAGCACCCTTATCCCTAACCTTCTTCTATACCGGTGTTCCTACTAAGTGTATATTTCATATTTCTTATTCAGCTTTAAAGCAGAGCACATAGATCTTGTAATGAATGGAAGCATATCCCATTTTTGCTAGCTCTCTTTTATTGTGGCTACTTGTCATTTGTCATTTTCAAAGCATATCCCATTAGACTTTTGCTAGCTTTCTTCTATTGTGAAACTTGTCATTTTTCATTTTCAATTTTTTTCATAGATTGCATTTTTCATATAATTACCTGTCATTTTCATTTTCATTTTTTTTAATAAATTGCATGTTTTCATCAATTCCCAAGATAGAAAGTAAATCTCAAAGAAACTAAATTTTATTCACTCAGGCATCGGAATTAAGTTTAACCTCAACCCCACCTACCAAATATTATCAATCTTTTTTCCATTAAGGTTTAACCTAGACGTGAGTTAAGTTTAACCTAAACCCCTACCTACCAAATATTATCAATCTTTTTTCCATTAGGGTTTAACCTAGACGGCTCCGTGTATAAACTGAGCTCGTTTGTTTTTTTCTCTTATCATGGTGATGACCATCATCTATGCATAGGATGAGACGATAGGACGCGCGGTCTGCGTTTTGTGTCAAAAAAATGTAATTTAAGATGACGTTGACATGAAATATGAGATGAAAATGCTAATTCCTGGCGGGGCTAATGAGTACTAAATTCCAATATTTAGCACCAGAGGTATCAACCCCAGCCGTATGGTCAAACCGACAGGCTTCCTCATAAAAATATCACCACCTGTTCTTTATTCGTCAATGATTTTCCGCAAAATTCTGTAGTGTAAAACTCTAATTTCAAATGCCTTGAATATAAATATATGTTTGCTAATTTTTAAATTTTTTTAATGTATATATGTTTATGTTTATAGTCAATTATGTGAATATATAATTTTTTTATCAAATAAAAACAATTTAAATTGATTTCTCATTAAAAAAATCCTTATAATTTAGTAGACAAAAATGCACTTTTTGATTTGGCAAAATTAATTTTATGATTTTTTGGCCTGTATGCTATTATATTGTTATTAAATATGATAATAATTTAAATTTCATATATTGTTATTGAATTGGATAATAATATTGTTATTGTATGGGATTGGGACTGGGCTTAGGATGGCACTTATCCCAGTCATATTTACCCTACTGCCTACTTGACATTTAGTTTTTTATTAAGAAAGGCGGTTTGCTTTCTTAGGCACTGACACATTACTTATGGGTATTTGATCTGTTTACCAGTCTTTCTGTTTACCTTTCGGATTTCCTGCCCGCTCCAAAATAAAACAGATTTTGAAAACCTGTCTTATCTCAACTAGGGATCCTACGATCCTTGGTAATCGAAAGTGGGTTGATCCCTGGTTCATCCATTTATTCAGGGATTAGTGGAGCGATGCCCGTGGACCAAGGGCAGGAAATTGATTGGTTGAACGAGGATCCGCCCCCCCACAATTCACAGAAGAACCGACTTGTGCAGTGGCAGGGGGATGGATGTTAACTTGGTCTGACCGACATAGATAGAATTGATCATCTTAAGAACAACATCATGCGTGAGCCTACTGGAAGAACCATTCGTGTGAACAGCCAACTTTGAATACAGTTTGACAGGAGATAGACAGTCAGACTATGCATTGACATTACTTTTAGAGTTATTCTTTAGAACCGAACCTTGGGTGGGGATCTTACTTATATATATCTTCTTGATACAACTTTTATCTTGATAGAAGTCATATGGGATTCATAACCTTTGAATTTAGTTCTCAGTATAGAGTTATTATGGGATTCGGGAGACGAAGGAAAGAGAGATTCAAAGCGAATGCATTGGATCGACAAAGCAACACGAATAGAGCTTATTCTTACAGGCTTCGGGATACGAGCTAATGATCGATTGAATGCTACCAAATCGATTAGATCGATAAATAAATAGTAATAAAACATAATCTTCCACTTACCAGTTTATAGACATAATCTTTTAATCTTCTTTATAACACTTACCAGTTTATAAACATATTCTTTTAATCTTCTTTATAACAATGAAAGTTTGCCGAACGTATTCAAAAAGTTGAGACATCAGACGTACAGAAGATTGAGGAATCCATGCCCAGGAAGTTTTGTCCCAGGGCTGAAATCAAATTACTATTTGCAGAACATTAAAAGACAAGGTTGAGACATTAGGAGGGGAAGGTGCATATCTATTTCCTGCATCTCTCATTTTTCATTTTGACTTTTTTTTCAATTTTTCAATCATTTTTTTTTAAACACCACTATTCACCAAACAACCCGTTCAAATATGAATTTCCACAGAACATAACAATGCTTCTCAACGTCTCACGGCTACAATTCCATCGTATCTAACAATGCTGCTACAATTTCCATCCAAATATTAGTTTCCACAATTTTCATCCAAATATTAGTTTCCACAGTAGCTAACAACGCTGCTCAGCGTCTCCACGGCTACAATTTGGAGGTTTGATTGTAGGTTTGCAATGATATCTAGATTCAGAATTAATACACGGTAATTTGTAAAATATTAATACACAGTGATATGTAATAGAGTTAAACAATAATTTGTTAGCTACCACAGTAATACCAGAATTGCTTATGGAAAGATATTGACCAAGCGTTCCAAGTGCTGAGAAGTCCGTCGTACTTTCATGATAATCCGGGTATATGGAAAGTTAGATTTCATCCCACTTTATCTAGTATTCATGGATTTGATATTATTTTATGATATTAAAGCCTAGATTGTTTTGGATTTGAAATAGATAGATGTTTTAAATTTCAAACTAATATGACTCCTAATCAGAGATTTTTTATTTAGTTTCATTATCATATTTACTTTGTTTATATATATATATATTAAGTCTATTTCATTTATTTATATGAATGTATTTTATAGTTATATTTGGTGTTTTTTTAATTAATTATATTTATTAATTTAATAAATAAATTTTGTGTTTATTTCAATTTTGCTTATTTTAAATACTTCTATTAAGCATAGTGAGATTTTTATAATTTTCTATTGTTAATTTTGAAAAGAGCACTTAATATTTCATATTGTTTTTATGTGTGAAATTTTATGAGATGTAATTTTATTTTGCAATTAGTACTATGATTTATGAGATGGAGACTTGTTGTATTTTTTGTTAATGATATTTTAATTAATAATTCCGTTTTCCATGTTGAAATAGTTTAGAGTGTCAATGTTATTCTTGTTAATAGGATATTTTTTTCCTCTTAAAGTAGTTTAGAGTTTCCGTTAATAATTAAGAGTTTCTTGAAATATTTTAGAGTTCCAATTAATAATTAGGAGTTTGTTGAAATAGGCTAGTGTTTCAGGTCTTTATAGGTCTTATAAAAGTTTCTTGTAGGTCTTATAATGGTTTAGAGTTTTCTTAGATTATAAATTGTTGTTGAAATACTTCACATCTTTGTTAGATTGTAAATTCCTATCTTATTTATTTTTTGTAAATGTTATTTTAATGGTTATATATATAAATTTAATTGGAATATTTAAATGAGGAAAATATTGTAGAAAATATTTGTTTTTTATAAATATTAAATTGTATACATTTTTCATATTGTTTGCATTAGTATGTTGACCATAGGGCTTCTATTGAAAATCTTGTATAGAGTGTCTTCAAAGGACCATTTTGGGAAATTGCCTGGAAACAATTTCCTAACTCGGTATCTTGACACATGCGCCTTTGTTGTAACTGGAAACTGGGACGCCGTTGCGCTAGTAATAGGTGGAGGGAGGTAACTCCCAGAGAAGCCCCCCCAGTATGCCCCAAGTTGGGTGGTCAACCATGTATACACAAGGCTTTTAAAGTGGTTTAACGAGGGACCCCCCTTTGCTGACACTCTATTCATGCAACCTAGGAGTTAGGGTCTCGAATCTTGATAATAATAACTTTAACTCCTATCACATGTAACTCCTCTAAACCTTAGTTACTTTAGCCACTATATCATCCAACCTATATAACTTGTAACCACTAACTTCTAGAACATAACACTTATGAATTGAATACAAATTTTAACACTTATAAGTCCTAAAACATCCCCCACCTAACCCATGTGATCTCTCTCTCTCTCACCCACTCACTCACCCTTATACCCAT